>JASDQU010440221.1:32155-54109 GCA_032191745.1 Picea mariana | reverse complement strand
TTAATCAAATAACAAAATAATAAGAATGCTCTTCGCAGTTACATTATTTCAACAGCTAGTAGGTCGATCCTCCTATTTATAACATACTATTAACTAAAAATAACTACTAAAGTGAAACTAAGTAAAACAAAACTTTCCACATGGTGCTTTCTTCTATCATTTTTTCTAAGAGTCATCTCAGGATATCACTTAAGTGGGTGAATCTTCTCCTACTCCGACCACTTGATGAATAGATCCTCACATGTGTTGGCATATGGGAATCTGTTTGTTCCATTGGGGTCGAGTGAATATCTCTTATCTATGTTTCTTATGCTGTATACTTGACTATACTTCCACTTAACTGTTGCAACATAGCCTAAGCTTTGATCGGGTTCTCCATAAACTGTCGCACCTGACCTGTCGTTGTTTCTGTCACCTTTGTTATTTCTTTGGCCCATGATGAGTCTTTCTCGGCATGGGACTTGACTATGTCATGCAAGTCGACAAAGTCATCGGGTGTGCCAAACTCGAGGAGTCCGATCTCTTTCATCACCTGATTGATCTTGATCCAGCTTTTCTCACACTTGTCCAATTTCTCTCGGATTTCTCGATGAGGTTCCCGGGACATTTTAACCCAATACTCAGTCGATTTCCTTATGTAGTGAATGTTTCTTTCCCTTAGCACCCAGATTTCGTGCTCTTCGGCGTCTTGACCCTTTTGCACCGCGTTGATATAGTCAATTCTTTCCACGGCTTGTTGTGCTTTCTCATACCACCTCTCCATATCTTTGCACATGGCCAACTCCATGAGGGTGTCTTCTTTCAACTCAGCTATCCTTGCAGTGAATAAGTGTCGTTCATCTGTAAAATTGTTGTAAGCCTCCTTGAATTCACTCCTTAGGTACACCGCGGCCTATGTGGTGTCCTGGTAATATTTAGTCAACTAGCACAAATGTTCCAATTCCTTTAAAGCAACAACCGGCTCCTCCTCATCCCTTTTAGCTCTGTCCAGGGTGGCATCTGTGATTTCCATCCCTGTGCCGATAAGTTTGGACATCTTAGCATGCTCTGTGTTGATCAAGTTTTCCTCCATAGTGATGAGGATGGAGAAATCTAAAGTGATCCTCCTCTTCTTGGTGGTTATCTGGATGATAGCTTTCCTTTTTCAGTCATAAGCGATGGCATGTATGTCAGCTACTCCATCCACGGGTTTGGGGATTTTTTGATCTCCCTGGGTGAGTGTATTCCCCATACTCCCAATGGTATATACTTGTTCAAGATTGGGTTCTTGAACTTCCTCCCTGTGTTCTGAAGGCCCGACTTATGTTTGTCGCTCATCAGGGAGTTGAGTACTATTGGATTAAACTGTCTTATATCCTTTCCAAGTTTAATGACCCAGGGTTCATGTATTTCAGGTTTCCAACAAAGCCTCTAAAACTATCGGCCCCCCTAGTAAACTAGAAGGAAACACAACACATAGAATGCGCTGCACAGTCTCACCCGAGATAGCTTTAATGGGTGGCTGTAATACTCATGTTTTTACAACCTAGGATTGCGTGCGAGATATGAGAGTTGTATATTGAACTACTATTATAACTTGTAAACACAATATACTGTCATTTGTAGATAAGAAGAAAATATATAAACTCATTCATTAACATAACAATAACTACTGGAAGATGATAAAGATATGCATGTATTCATCAAATAACACAGATGTTATCGTGGTTAACCCCCTCCTAGGCTACGTCCACAAAGATCTGGCTCTCATCTCTTTTATTATAGTATTTCCACATCTACAACACCGCACGTGTTACAATTCTTCTCAGTCGGGTAAGATCTATATGAGGTGGACTAGATCGCACCAGGCTCCTCAACCTACGATCTAACCCTCAAGATATACCCTCCTTCATCCTCTTTAGATCAATAGCTTACAAAAGTAGGTCATACAACAAAATATTACATATCACAATAACTCATAGATACTAGCTAAACTTGATAATACTCGCCACTGAACTGAACCCCCTATGATACCTAAGTATCGATATTTATATATTTTATGACTCTTCAGTCGTTACAATATATTACCAAAACCCTAACTCTGCCATTGTTAGGTCTTCCCTTCATACTCGCGTGTTGTTCCTCCTTTCAGTTATTGCTTTTCTCATGCATGTTTTCTTTCCCAAAATCGCCTTGCTTTTCTGCTTTGTCCTACTTCCAACAGGCCCCCAACACTAACATGTGGCTCATCCCAAGCCACCTAACACAAATATTCGATCTCCCTAGTGACCACCTGGAACTTTTCCTAGAGATATGTTGTCTGTGTCTGTGCCTGCGTAGTCTTTTCCTTGAGTCTGTCCACTATCTGGACTGAAATTTCGTCACTGATCAATTCCATGCACTCTACTTAGGTCTGTGCTATATGTGTCTTGGATTCCTCTGCTTGTGCCAGGACTTATGCTACCCACTCTTGAAATGGTTCCATTTGAGCCTGACGCTCCTTCTTTTTTGTTTACACAATGGTGAGTTATGCCTGCAATTTCTTCATGTCATGTTCCCCTTTGATGCGCTCTGTGATGGACATTGTCTTCTACCTCTGCTTGAGGTCCTAGATAGTTGTGCTTATCCTTTCTTCTTCCTTGTCCCACTTCTGGATTTTTTTATCCTCCTCTAGCTTTATCCAAAGCTGTGATTCATTCTCGAACAAGTCAGTTGTTGTGCTAACCTATCGCTCTATCTCCTGTAGTTGTTCTACTACTTCATGCTTCCTTTTCTCCTTTACTGATGGTGGAGTAGTGGGTGTGAGCTGCTCATGGAGATTCCTGATCTCCTTCTGATATTGATCGATTGCCTGCACAATCTAATCAATTTTTTTTGTTGTTGTAAGTTAATCCGTCTTTGCAGTCTTTGGAATCTTCTCGTATGTTCTTGTGAATTTCTGCTCCAATCCATTCATGGGCTCCCTTTCCTCTTAGGTCTCAAACTTATCATGCTCAAATAATATTTCCATCATGTCTTGCTTCTCTGTTTCCTGCTGCAATTTGGCTAATTTTGTGGGCACATGAGACTATACCTCATGGGTAACACTCACCTACAATTTGTGTAGAGCCTTGGATGGTATCTGTGAAAATACCAATTGGATTTGGCTTAAGTCATTCAGGGGTGTCTGCCCCATGATCTCGTCCATGCGCAACATACTGGGTGTGATGTGGAATGTTGTGCTTGGCTACGATATTGTATGAAGTGTATTGTGCTTTCCTTATTCTAATATTTCCTATGTTTGTGGTGTTGATGGACCTGTTCCCATGTTGTTGCCTGCTATCTGTACTTCCCTGATTTTCTTGAGGAACTACTGTATGTCTGCCAACTCCTCTTGAATCATGTCCCTGTGGTGCACAACATTTTCAAAATTCTTGGATAGACAATCCTGAACCATTCGGGCTATCATTTCCCCATCATCATATGTGATCATATATTCTGGAGGTGTTCTTTGTTCCTTCATCCTCTTGTGTGCTCCTCCTATTTGCGTGGTGAGCCTCTTATCCCCACCTGGTTCCTGTGAGTTGGGATTTGGTGTGGTCCTCTGCACTACCTCAGATTGTTTCTATTGCACTTGAGTCGGCTACGTAGTGTTCTTTGTCCCCTTCTGGGTCCTTGTCTTAGTTTCCCCTTCATCTGTCTTCTTTGTCTTTGTCTGGCCCATCCTCTATTTCTTGGGCACTGGGACTTCTTGAGGTTGTGTTTCTCCTTGCGCTGCCTCTTCTTCCGGTGTCCTTTTTGAAAAGTCTTGGGTAAGGAATGAAATCTTCCATTCATCTTCCCAGGCTTTGATCACCATGTCAATTTCACCCTCTATTATAAAGTAGCGCATTTGTAGCAATTGCTTATCGGGATCCTTTCAGGCATGTATCCACATCGCATGTCATGTGGTCTTGAAGTTGACGATGTCCCGATACCGCGCGACACCCTGTGGTGTGATTCTCCACATGTTGTTGATGGCCTCCTACAAATCACATAGGTATCCTTCAAATATGGACCCGTTCATCCTTTTGTGCCTAGTATCCGACATGGCTTTCATTAATAAATATCTCACTCCCTGATTCAGTTTGGGTCTGGTACCAAAATTTACATATCTTGGTTCTCTCCATCCCATAAAGGCTATTAACATGATTATCCATGAATAGTGAAACTTTGTTCCTAGGTCTTGTGCATCCTTGCAGTCATCCAAGAACAAGTTCAAGAGACAGGATGCCCAACTCACTATGGTGCCCTCAGCACATTGAGCTGCAACTATGACAACCCTAGCCGAAAATTCCTCCATGCAACATTTTATTAGTAGCTTACAGGCTAATATTTTTGTGCCCATTTGTGTTGCGACATCGTTGATCCTCTTGATAATGATTCCTTGTGTCCCCTTGTCAGTGCCATACTTCTTCTTCATCTCTTCCGCTAGTGCTTTATCCTCGGCTTTGTTGTCTAGAAACTGTGCGGGATCCATGCCCCAGGATAGAAACCCTGTTATGTTTGCAATAAGCTCTATGTCTATCGAGACAAGCTTGTCCAACCATATGTCCCAGCCATGTGTGACTGCTAACAACTGTCTGACGCACCTGCTTGCATATTGACCTCTACCAAAATGTGGTAGATCCAGAAGACCTAAAATTCATGTTTTCTCCAACCTTGTTGCCCATCGGAGTGGTTGATCAATCGGTTCCCCCATCGGATTTATGCCCACAGTATCCAAGTATACTCTCTTTGCAAATTCCAGAAACTTGTCTGTGTCTGCTACATCGTGGTCTGAGTATTTTAGCTTGTCAATCTGCCTAAGCAAGCCTGATTCCACCTGTACCCCATCTAGTATACGCGGTAGGATGAGGGATGCAATGGGTTGCTTGCGAGGTGACATAGGTACCTCTTGGTTGTCTTTCTTCGGCGGTGGTGGTTGGCTCGAGGTTCCAGCGGCTCCCAATTGTGTTTTAGAATACCATTATGGCCATCCTATGACATCTTCTACTATTCCTTCCGGTGGGTGGTCTAACATGGTGGTTTGAGACTCGTCTGTCTCAACTATTGCTTATGAATTCGTCATCATTCCATTGACTTTCGAAGATGCTTCAGTGTTCTCTAGTTGTGCCTCCTTCAGGGTTTATGCGCCTTGGTTCTCTTTCTCTTGTATCTTTGTTGGTCTATCTATATTCGTGCTCTCTGGTGTTGTTTGTTGGGTTTCTTCCACTACAGGTGTGGGGTTTACCGGTGTTGTGTCTAGGGATGGGATTTTGTCAATATTGATAATCTCTGGTGGTTGTTGTTCACCTTCTTCCAAATTTACCTGTGACTTGGTTCTAACTCTAGGTTTTCTGGCACTTTGGATGGCTTCTACTTGCTTTGGTAGTGCCATGGTGGTGAATGTCAAATGTTTGTTGAGTTTGAATGGTCTCTGTGACCTCTGTAAATTCCGCTCTGTGCTCCTTAGCCTCTATTTCTCTCTGTCTATTCTCTTTTCACAAATGGACTCTTTTCTCCCACGTCCGTGTGTTGTATGGGCATCCCAGGATGCTTGTCAAGGACGATTCCTTAATTATGGGTTCAATGCACCTCCAGTTATTTTTCACTTGCCATTACTCTTACTTTCTGTCTCCATTTGGCACAATTAATGTGGTCTCCCACCGGTTTCCAGCCTTGAATTCCACCTAACTCCATCATTTTGTACTGCTTTTGATGTTTTTTCATTTCCCGCTTGTTTCCCTTTTTATTTGGTCATTGTCCTTATCCTCGCCGAGTTGTTTTCCTAAGTATGTGTGCTCTTTATTCTTTCGGTGCACTTTGCCTCTATTGGTATTGTTTAACTGCGCACTTTTCCTCTATTAGTACTTTGCCTCTTTTTTTCTTTACTGTGCGATGTGTAGTCGACTGTTCTTGTACATCTTTAGTCGGCTCCCATTGATCATCCCTCTAATTTATGCACCTAATAAGTCTCTAAACTATACATCTCCTCCATCTGTGATAGTTTTTACTTCATACGGTCCTAACCAGTGCATCCTGAGCTTTCCTTGATGTTGAAAAGATTTGTTGTCATACATCAATACTAAATCTCCTTCCTTGAAAGTAGTATTCTTGATGTTCCTATCATGCCAAGCCTTGTCTCTTGCTTTCTGAACTTGTTGGTGGAACCCTGCTAAGATCCGGTCTTCCTCCATGGTCATTAATTGATTTATTTTCTTTTGTACTACGCCTCATTCTGTCATGTGTGTAATCGTTGCTACACACAAACTAGGTACTAATAATTCTAATGGCACCATTGCTTCTTGGCCATAGACCATTTTAAATGGCGTGTTCCCTATCAACTTTTTTCATGTAGTCCCATAGGCCCATAATACTTCTAGTACTTTGAGGTCCCATTCATCCCTGTTGACATTATAGATCTTTGTCGGTGCATTCTCCAAGATTTTTTTGAATGCCTCTACTATGTCATTTTCCTGTGGGTGATATGCTGTGCTCTTCTGATGATGGACTTCAAAATATTCAGTCATAGCACTGATGGTGTTGTTTATGAATTTTGTGCCTTGGTCGCTCATCAAAATTCTTTGGCATCCAAATCTAGTGATCACCTTTTCAAATAAAAAGTGTGTTGTTGTTTCTACACTGTAATCTTTCAATGGTGCGGCTTCTGCCCATCTTGTTAGGTACTCCGTCATGGTGATAATGTACCTTTCTCTTGTTCCTTTTGTTGGTTGGTTTATTGGTCCTACAAATTCTATTGCCCACTTATCGAATGCATTCAATGTTATTTGTAGTCATAGTGGCATCACGTCTTTTTTGTTGGGTTTACCTACCCTTTGATAGACATCACATCTTTGGAAGTACTACTTCAAGTCTCTGTGAATTGTCGGCCACCATAGTCCTACGTGCAATACCTTCTACGTGGTAGATTTTCTTGCGTAATTCTCTCCTGCTATCCCCTCATGGGATTCTACTAACACTCTTGGTCTTTCCTTTTCTAACACATATCTATGCAACATGTTGTCTGTGCAAGATAGTCTACAGCTTGAACTATAAGGTTTTTCTTCTGCGTGGTGTTATATTCTAGTGGTGAAGTACATGTGCTCAAGTACTGAATGATATATGTGAAGTATGCATCAGTGATCTGAACTGAGAATAACTATGATATCTCGTGGTGAAGTACATGTGCTCAAGTACTGAATGATATCTGTGAAGTATTCATCAGTGATCTGAACTGAGAATAACTATGATATCTCGTGGTGATTTACATGTGCTCAAGTACTGAATGATATCTGTGAAGTATTCATCAGTGATCTGAACTGAGAATAACTATGCATCTAAGAATTTGTGTTTTAAATTCATAGGTTCTTCTCCATTTGTGACCCTTGATAGTTGGTCAGGTCCTACATTCAATTTTATTGATCTGACTAGGATTTTGAAGTAAAACTCTTGAAACAATAGTAACCATCGACATATTCTCCCCCCCAACACTGGCTTGTTGATTAGGTATTTTAGGGTTGAGTGATTTGTGAACATCTTAAAATGTTTTCCCAATAAATAATGTATGAATTTCTATAGTGTGTAGACCATAGCTAAGCCTTCTCTCTCGGTGGTGTTATAGTTATGTTCTGATTCTGATATTTTTCTTCTTGCAAAGGCTATAGGGTGGTCTAAATATCTCGTTCCTAGTTGTGCTAAGATGGATCCAAGTTCTATGGCTGATGCATCTACATGCACGTGGAATGTCTTCTCCCAGTCTGGAAATACTAATATTGGTGTGGTGACCATCTTTTCCTTCAGGGTATCCAGACCGTGTTGACACTCGTCGTTCCACTGAAACATTGTATCCTTTCTTAACAAATTTTCCATTGGTACAATAATCTACGCATACCCTTTGATAAATTTCTTGTAGTATCATGTGTGTCCCAGCGTCGCTCTTAGTTGACGAACTATTTTTGGTGGTGGTAAGTTAACAATTATTGCAATCTTTGCAGGATCTACTAGTAAACCTCGTTTGCATACAATATGGCCCAATAGTATCCCAAATAGTGTTCTGAATATGAATTTCTTTATGTTCAGTGATATCTGCCACTGCCTACATATTTCTAACATTAGGCATAATACTTATACATGTCTTTCAACAAACTGTAGACTGTCCAATCATCCAGGTATACTTCGAGAAACTGGTGGATGGATTCCTTAAATGCGGTGATGACTACTCTAGAACATATTGTTAGTGCATTCTTCATTCCAAAGGGCATGATTGTGTACTGGTAGGATCCCCATTCTGTCACAAAGGTGGTCTTGTATATGTCTTCCTGTGCTATCTTAATCTAGTGGTATCCTGAGAATCCATCAATGAATGTGTAAGCTTCATGTCCTCCTACATTTTCTAACACTTCGTTTGTGAAAGGTGTAGGGAATGGGCNCATTGGCTCTATGATCCCGACTTCGAGCATTATGCCGATCTCAACATTAACTTTTTCTTTGTATATTAGGTTTAGTCTATATGGTCGTTGTCTAATTGGTCTCGCTTCTTCTCTGAGTGGTATTTTCATTTCCCCTAGATCTCCTCCTATACCCTTCATCTCTATAAATGCCATGGGAAACAGGTCATTGTACTCACTTAGTAACTCTGTTATGATTTCCACTGTTTGTTCATCCTAGTAATATTTGATGCTAGCCATCTTGGGATTCTTAGTTGTCCCAATGTTTACTTTATTTATCTTGATCAGCGTGGAAATAACTTCTGATTATATAGGTGGAACTTTCACTTCTCTTTCGCCTTTTGCGTCCTCGATCTGAATATCATGTGGGTCATCTTCATTTGGTGCTTCCTCTTGCACATGGTAAAATGACAACAGTTCTTTAACTATTCGTTTGTTCCGTTGTTTCTCTTATATTATGAGCTCGACTTCCAGTTCCTTGATGAATATCACTCCTCTTATTTGTTTGAGAGCTGCATCTATGTTGGGGTTTTCATGTTCAAATGAAAAATTGACTGTAAAATTCTATTGCAATGTCATCCAGGTCGCAGTTCCTTTGCCCAATTCCTAGTCTGTATACCAGTTCACCGGTATGCCCTCTAGAGTGTGTATGAAATGATTAGGCCATTTCTCTGAGGGTGTCATTTTACACCACGTTCTACACTTATCCAAGTGTTTTTCTAGTGCCTCATGTCCATCGTACCTCTGTTTCTTATTGTTTTTATGTTCTACACCGAACCTTATGCGCAATAACCGCTTACATTGGTACCAATCTGTGATTGTCTCTTTGTGTGTGCCCCACCATCTTGTTCGTGTGGCCTTGAGTGCTATGTCAAATGCTAACAATATTTGTTTATTTAGAACTTTGTCTTCGTATTGTGCCAAGAATGTTTCCATATCGTTTATTCCATGGAAATTGGGTGGTTCCCTTATTTTTGTGCCTACCCATCTTACTGTGTGGTCTATTCTTACACATCTTCTCATGGAAACTTCATGTAGCCTTTATTGTCAATTCTCTAAACTGGTATCTGAGTCTGTTGCACATGAAGTAATGCTCCGCCAACTGAGTATCCCATCTACAGTTGGGTTCATGTAATCCTCATCGCGCGCAGTTGTTCTCTACAACTAGTTGATTTCCTCTAGGTCTAAGCAAGTAGGTTCTACAAGCCTTTCCCCTTCTCATGGGTCTAATGGCATGATGACCCTGTATTCACCTGACTCAAATGTCATTTTTTGTGTCTTTAGATTAATTATGGATTGGTTGTCGAATGCCCAATCCAAGCCAAGGCACATTGGGTATGGTGTTGTGTCATCTACTATTTCAGTGACTTCAAAATCTGCTTTAGTGTGCACCCCATCCAAGTCTACTATCACTCCTTTCAACTTTTAATCTACCGATTGGTAGGACTCTGTGTTGGTTTGCTAATTTCAGTCGAAAAGGTGAATATCCTAACATGGGATCTCCCATACATTTCCATGTCTTCTTTGGTAGTAAATTAACTTCAAATCCTAGATCCAGTATGATATCTCTCATATTGAAATCTCCAATGTTTGCATTCAGTTTGAACTCCCTACTTGTTCTTATCCTAGTATGTAGGTGATTGACTGTCTTTTGTTCTAGTGTTCCTTCTGTCTCCATACTACATTTTTCTAATTTTTTTGGAAATTTTTCACAGATGATGGATCATTTAATACTTTTACACATGATTGAAGAAAGACTTTGATTGTACTTACTTGTCCCATGGGTTTCATTTCGTTGGTATGATCCAATAGTGAAGGCATTTCGTATTCTAGTGCTTCCTTGATTTGCTGCGCAGTTGAAGTTGTCGCAATGTCCTCCTTCTAAAATTCTTGTCGGGCTTGCTTAAATATCTCCTTCTGCGCATCGAACTGCTTCCTTGGTTCGGTGTTCTTCTTCACCCATTGGTTTTGTACTGGCTCTTGTTGGACTGCATCATTTCCCATTTTAGCTCCTCTGCAGGTGACTATGTTGATGCAGGTGACTGGTTTTGGTATTTCTGCATCATAGGGTAGTGATATGGGTCATGGCCTGGTTTCTTAAAGACTTCACACCATAGTCCTCCTGTTGGTAATAGGTTTGGCATTCTGGTTTCTATATACTGCATGAATGTTGGGCATTCATTCTTGTGGTGTACTTTTGTCTAACATGTAGTACACCAAATGACTTCTCTCTTGTCCTTACCCTTATTCTGGTTTAGTTGAAATGTTAATTTCTTCAGATCCTCCTTTAGTTCTTCAATAGTTGGTTATGTCTGTTGATACTAGTTTTCTTCCAGTTGCAGGGTTGCCTGCAGAGCCTCTGCCTACGTCTGGAACTTATGTTTTTGCAATAGGTATTTTAAGTGTGGTAGAAGTGAATTGATGAACAAGTGTCAATGATGCATATTAGTCATGAGATATTTCAACTTCCCCTTTAGTCACTTGAATCTCTGGTCAATATCCCATATAGATTCTCCTGGTTTCTGTCAGATTTATATCATCTCATTCATGTATTAATCCTCTGATATCAGCTTATGAAACTCATTTATCAGTAACTTCTCAATGTATATCAGTGTCCTTATCATCCCAGGTGCACTCTTTGCATCTAGACTCATGTACCAGTCTAGTTTGTGGTCTCTTAGCGTAATAGCTAACTATGCAAGTTTGGCATCTTCATCAGTGATCTGTTTTTCTTCCCAGATATTTTACAAATGAACAAGTGTTTCTCAGGGTCTTTTGTTGCTTATCCTCGAAATTTTGTTAACCTGATGGTGGGATCATGTCCTGCCATTCTGAATGTTGAACTACTACCTCTGCATGGTGTAGATACCTGACTAGTGCTGCTCAAACTGGCTCCTCCAGTTGTTTCTCCTTGTGTAGACATACTTCTTGTTGTCGGACTTCTTTCAAACTTCGGTTGTCTAAATGGTGGTGTTCTCTTTGATGTATTAGTCACACATGGTTTTATGGGTTCCACACTTACATTAATATAGATAGGATTGTTTCCTTCTCTTCCCATTCTTGGACCTCTTGTCTTCCTCTCATATGTTGCACGCAGGATTTCCTCAATCTGCTCCACATCTCGAAGATCCTATACATCTTCCTCGTCACTCGCTAAGAATTCCCTTACGGCTATGGCTCTCTTCTTGGTATTCACCTTGTATTGGTAGCGTACTCTACTACGCATCTTTCCAGTTGTCGCCATGATTTGCTTGATCTGGTCTTTATCCATCATGATTGGGTCCAAGGGTTCCTCCTTCTTTCCCTTATCCTTTCCTCCTTCTATTTCTCCTCTCTCTGTCAGTGCTTCCCCCCTTCCCCCATGCATGTAGGGAATTTTAGATGTCTGACTCCATTGCCAGTACACCTTTGTTATATAGCATTATCTTAATAGAAGTATACAACGATCAAATGTGCCTTCCTCAAGGTCCATGTAGAAACTCCTGCTCCGTTGCATTGTATGACTTTGTTGTGTCTACTGCAAACTCTGTTATAAATCCTGCCACAATACTATCAAGCCAAAAATCTATTACACGAGTGAATTTGTTGTTCACGTGTTATAACTGCTCAATCTGTACTGGTGTCCACTCTAATTGTTGGATTCGGTTCGTTGCATGGTTTTCCTTCAACCTTAGTATCCACTCTTGCAATAAATGTAGAAAATCACAGAAAAAGACTTCATGTAAATCAGTAAACATGTATTTCTCAAGATATTTGCGAGGTGTTATTCTAGGGTTTTGGTTATCTTTCTGTGCAAACTCCATCTCTTTTATTCTTAGCCAGCTTTCGATCTCTTCTTTTGTGGGATTCCACAGTCTCAAATCCCTTTCTAATGGCTCATTGCTCTCTTATTTTCTTTACTCTTCTCTTGCTCAACCTATCTCATCTACTCAATCCTCTCCTGTTCCTACCAATGACAATGGAACCATTTGTTGGATTAAACTATCTTATATCCTTTCTAAGTTTAATGACCTGGGGTTCATGTCTACTTGGGTTTCCAACAAAGCCTGTAAAACTTTCATCCCCCTTGGTAAACCAGAAGGAAACACAATGCACAGAATGCATTGTGCAGTCTCACTCGAGATAGATTTAATGGGTGGTTGTAATACCCATGTGTTTACAGCCTAGGATTGAGTACGAGATATGAGAACTGTATATTGAACTACTACTATAACTTGTAAATGCAGTATATTGTCATTTGCGGATAAGAAAGAAATATAGAAACTCATTCATTAACATAACAATAACTACTAAAATATGATAAATATATGCATCTATTCATCACATAACATAGATGTTACCGTGGTTCACCACCTCCTAGGCTACGTCCACAAAGATCTAGCTCTCGACTCTTTTATTATAGTATTTTCGCATCTACAGCACTGTGTGCGTTACAATTCTTCTTAGTCAGGTAAGATCTATATGAGGTAGACTAGATTGCACCAAGCTCCTTAGCCTACAATCTAACCCTCAATATCTACCCTCTTTCGTCCTCTTTAGCTCAATAGCTTACAAAATTAGGTCATACAACAAAATACTACATATCGCAATAACTCATAGATATTAGCTAAACTCGATAATACTCCCCACCAAACCGAACCCCCTATGATACCTAAGTATCGATATTTATATATTTTATGGCTCTTTATCCGTTACAATATATTACCAAAACCCTAACCCTACCATCGTTAGGTCTTCCCTGCATGCGCGAGTGCTGTTCCTCCTTCCAGCTGTTGCTTTCCTCATGCACGATTTCTTTCCCAAAATCGCCTTGCTTTTCTTCTTTGGCCTGCTTCCAACAAGTACCGATTGAAATTGAGGCATCGAGAGTAGGCTCATTACTTACTTGATCATCGGTCATTGAGACATCGATTTCCTACTCTGTAGCTTCTTCCTTTTGTTCTCCTGACCTTGGCCCGTCCTTAGAACTATCTAATTGGGTCTTCGATTAATTGGGCAGCTCAGTGTCTAGGACACTCTTGATTTCTTGTTCATTTTGTGGAATACCCTGAATTTGAGCATCAGGAACTGGGTAAGATACCTTCTCTGTCTCCTTTTCCTCTTTGATATGTACAGGGGTCATGAGGGATAATTTTGGGCTCTCATCATCATCATAGATTTTTATTAATTCACTTAGGGGGTTCGGCGCACTTGCTCTCCCTGATGTTCTGACTATCTCTGGTTGAGTTGAAACACTTGTCAGTGATCCAGTCGATGGCGTTGTGCATTCAGGTTTGTCTAACCCTGTAATTTTATCAATGCTTATCAATTTAGGGTCACTTGGGCCTATCTGGCTTTGATCTGGGTTGTCGGCAGGGAGCCTTGTCATACCTATGAGGTCTGGGTCATATTGTAGTTGATAAATTATCCTCTGTGCATGTTCTATCATGAGTAACCCCCTTTCCCATGCATCATGAGTCATGGGGAAACCTCTATCTTGCATCAGGGCTACTAGGGGGGCTTTTGTTGTTTCGTCCACTATCATTTCTTCTTTGGCCCTGAGGGCCCCTTGAGCCAACTGTTCTAGGATCATTTCCTATTCATCTAGGCTCATGGCTTTGAACCTAGTCATTTTGGGGTCGACCATCCTTGCCACCACTTCATTTCAATCCTGGGTGTTTTTTGTGAAGACTTCATATTCAAACTTGTCATGGGCATATGGCCAACATGATGACACTTATGATGCATGTTTCAAGACCAAACCCTTTGGGTCATGTTTGTGGAATCGGTTGGTCTCGAATTTGAACTCCAATTGGCTCAGTCCTTCTTGCTTTTCCTGAGCAGTGTCCTTCACCATGTATAAGCCTGCATGGAAACCATAAGGTATGAATGCCCTTTTCTTGTCCTTGACCAGAGTGGCATTGTAACCTTGCAGGATGGTCTGGTGGCATATCTCCCCCACTACAAGCTGGTCAGGGACATGCGTGGGTAGGAGATGAGGTGCTCTTGTGGCCCCAAACACTCTGATGTAGGTATCCCGCTCGTTGAGATACCAGTGGCCGACCTTTGATATCATATTTTTGACCGCAGCTGATAGTCTCAGACATTCTTTATTGAAAAGAATAAAGTATATATGTGTGATGAATTCATTGAATATAAGGGAACAGTATGTTTTGTACCTATTCTCCCATAAGATGCTGAAATATATGTGGACCGGGATTTTTGTGATGTGTTACCTCAAGTTCATGCCGACAAAGACGTTTCTGGCACACATGACATCCAGTAAATATGAATCCATGTAGAAGGATGGAGTCTATCCTTATTTCAGCATTTGATTCTGTTGTATGCATATGCTCAGCTATTTGAAAATGATGGCTCCCCAATTGAAGCCACTCTCGAAAATGGCCACTTTGTAATCTAGAGGCATCCATGATTCTGAAAATCTGGAGCAGTCTTTCTCCCCATACAACCGGAATATGAGAGCCATCAGGTAGATGTATGGCTCCCTTAAGTTGGCAGTCTGGTACCGGCTAGAGGTCTGGTTGGTGCATTTTTTATCTTCTCTCCACCATGAGGCCATCACCTGGCTAGTGTCATGGCACTCATAGAATTTTACGACGAAATCAATGTTCAGTCTCTCGTCTGGGTCTCTAATATTGTAATACTTTTGGACCTCCATCGGAAGGAAAACCCTGACACACCCACCACTGTTGTCATTGATTAAAAACTTATGTATCTGTGTGGTCGATGATCCACTGTATAAGTTCTATACAGAGAAGCACAGGGGTCATGCTTTCTACCCTATGCAGATATGACCATCGGATATTCAGGAATACCTGGGCATTGAGCGCTCTCACATCTGGGTCACTGTGTGGGATGTACTCCGGTAATTCCTCTCAGTTGATCTTTTTAAAGAGTTATCCCCAATGTGGGAGTGTCGTCTTGGTCCCTGTGTTTTCCTTTCTGTCTCCAAAGGTCGAAGGTTGAATGAAAACCTTCTTTGTAGATGTCTTGATGACTGGTTCCAGCCTCAAAGTGTATTCCAAATGTTTTGCTACCCCTGGAGAGGACCCTTCTCCTACCTCTGGCTCTTTTAGCTTCAACACCCTCGACGATCGCCTAGTGGTTGGATTTCTTGGAGGAATTTTTCTTGTAAATCTTTCTAAACCTAGTTATTTTATACTCATGGGTTCTCTGCAGCTTTCAAATTGCTTATTTCACTTCTCCATATGCTCTGAAACTCCTTTGTGTGCAGAATGGGTTCGTTTACAATGGCCCAAGAGAATTTAAACTGGGTAAGAACTTATCATGTCATATCAACCATTTAATTCGGGTGTTGAGTGGAAATAAAACAAAACTGTCATTGAATCTATGCAACTTGAATTCATCATGGGTTGATGGTGGAGGCATGGAGGGTGATGTGGTTTATTGGTAATTTGAAATGACCATTTTGATTCGCACATGAAGTAGCAACTAATGTAGGATTTTGAATTAATTAGTCTCTTAAATTATCTGAATCTAATCGTATATAGCGTTAAAATGTCCCATCATGTCTCTTTCTCAATGGGAAGATTGGGGATCGGGGATGCACCATGAACATTTTTGTTAATATCCTTTTGCGAAAAACCTCTGAAGCCGATCGATTTCATTGTCTGGTGCTAACATGGAAAAACTGACTCGGAGGTGTGACTTGGACCTAGAGAACCAAGAATGACTCGGGGTTAATCTATACTAGACGGTTTCTCCAATATGGAAAAGACACATGGCATTGAAGACCGGTGACTTAATTCGCGTGTATTAGTCGAAGTCGAGACTTTCTTCAAGTTGTGCTTTCTAAAATAAACATGGGTTCTCCGATGTTGAAAAGGTATTGGGTGTTGGCGATCGAGGATAAACCTATCTTGTGCTTTTATTCAGATTAGCTTCCTTGAAAACACCCGATGCCGAAATGCCTCGGGAATCGGTGATCGGGGAAAACTCTTTAGCATGGTTAGAATTTTCATCGTGATTTGGTCTTCTCTGTTTTCGACAAGCGCGTCGGGTATCAGCCATCGAAAATATCATTTCTTTCTTCTTAAACATTTATTCCCTTCAGATTTTACTGATTCCAAAGGGGATTGAATATCGACGATGTCCATAAGTGATATTTTTTATGAAAAAAAACTTCCTTTCGCCGATACCGGTGAGGATTGATGTTCAACAACTGAGGTTTTTCGAGTGATTATTTTTACCTCTTAATTCCTTCTAATGTCGAATCTTGAGCGCGTCGGGTGAAGTTTTTTGGCTGTCGATTCCTTATTTAATTTTTAATCCTCTTTAATTCATGGGGTTTCATAAAGTTAGACAAACCTGAATAGCTAATGAGATTCCAGAGAACAAGAAAAGACAAAACATTTCTCAAAAGGAAATCAAATTCAGACAGTGAAAAGATCAAGTGGTACCCAAAAAGTGAAAAAATGACATAGGATTTTTAGGGTGTGTTGAGTGCTCAACAAATGGCTACTTACTGGGTGAAAGAAGAATATTTGTTCCTCCCTTGGGATCGAATGATACAAAATCAAGTGAATAACTTAACTAGGTTTTATGAGAGCCCCTTTCTCCCTTGCATTTGAGATTTTCCTGGTTGATGCATATGGGCCTGCCTGTGGGGTTTTTTAACCATTATTCTGCCTTCTTTTCATGTAACCTTGACTCACGCTCCCTTTTGAAAAGATTCTAGTAAATCATTCATTGGAACTAGGCCTTTTAGTTACCCTTATTCATTTTTTATGGTGTTGCTCCACTGCTATTGAGCATCCATAGCCCCGGAAGAGTCACCCTGATGTCACATACCTTGCTCCGCTTCCAGCGAGCATCCATAGCCTCAACAGAGATATTTTCATACCCTTTCCTACTGTGCACTCATTTGATATAGCTGACCTTTTTTTTCGACAGAATGCCCTAAGCGAGCGGGAGAGGAGGATGTCTGTTATTTGCAAAAAAAGAGATTGTTAAGGTGAAACTCACTAGCTCTGTCTCTGAGGTGTATGTATTCCTTTCCATATTACCTTCTTTCCCTTAAGGTTTTACCAGACCACTAAGTAGACACTTTCGCATTTCTCCAAAGGTGTTCATCTATGCAAGCTAGATAGAGAATCTCTTGAAACAACTGCAGGCTCCTCAACGTTTCTTATATTTGTATGTTAGAGACAAGTTAGGAACAGAGTTCGCTATGTCGCATGTTTTGAGGTCAACCATTATCTTGTTAAACACACTCTTTCAAAACCTCAGAAGCATAATCGCAAAAGATAAAACAAAATGTATAAATGCAAAAGATAAATCGGCGTATCTAGATAAAACATAGAATATATATATATTCAATGAAAATGTTGTTTTAGGGCTTGGCCATTCACTGGGAGAGCGTCAGGTTCCCCCCTTAGATTATGTAGTTGATATGTACCCGAACCAATCTTCTCGACCACCTGGAAAGGTTTGATCCATAGATTTTGAAACTTAGAATGCTTGCCTTTAGGATCATTTTCTTTGTTCCACTTTAGGACTAAGTCTCCTACTTCAAAATTCTTTTCCTTAGCCTTATTATTATCAAACCACCTTTTAACTATCTGCTGGTGGGATATGAAATTTGATTTAGCTTTTTCCCTTTCTTATTATAACATGAGAAGGGTGTCGATTCTTTGTTGTAAGATTGATGAAGGTTTCCCTCTGGATTCTTGAGAAAGTTGAAGAAATGGAAGATATAGCCCATTCGGGAGAATGGCTTCCTTTACGTATACTAGAAAGTATGGGGAATTCTCTATGGCTTCCTTGGGTGTAAATGTATCTTCCCATAAGGTGTTATGGAGTATATTCTACCAATTCCTTTGGTTTTCTGCAATTGTTTTCTTTAATATTCTTTCTAGGTTCTTATTAGTTGATTATGTCACTCTATTTCCCTGTGGATAATAGTTTGTGGAGTATCTAATTATGATTCATTTGTCTAGAGAAAACTCTATTAATAGGGTGGAAGAAAAATAAGTTGCATTATCAAAAACAAGGACAAAAGGTACAATGAACCTTGTGATTAGTTGTTTCTCTATGAATTGGATTACCAACTTCTCGTTTACCTGAGTCAGTGGGATGGCCTCTTCCCATTTCGTGAAATAATTGGTGGCAGTAAGTATGTACTTATGTTGTTTTGAAGAAATTGGTGTAATTTCTCCTGTGATATCTAACCCCCATTTCTCAAAAGGCCTAGAAACGATCACTGGTTGGAGTGGGACAACTGCTCTCTTCTCCCTCCCAACGCTTATTTAACAAGTTTTATAGTTTCTAGCATATGTGTGATCGTCCTTGAAAAAAGTGGGACAATAATAGCCAAATCTCAGTCTCTTATGAGTGGTGGTGTTTCCTGCAAAATGTCCACCAGTGGGGCCATCATGGATGATCCAAAAATAGGGGGCTGACTTGTTCTACTATGCAAGCACCCTCTACTCCATTAAAATAAACTTCAGGACCTTGCTCAATGTCTTAGTTGTGCAAGAGAAATTATGTGTCAAGTTTATGCTTCTTTTAAATGTTTATGTGTGAGGTCTTTGTAAGGTTAAATATGTTTAAATAAATACAAAAACAACATAACATGCAGCAAATATAACCAGCAAATCACAACAATAAGAACATGATAAAGGAGTTCACCCCCATTTGGGCTACATCTCCTTGAGCCTCCATCAATGGACTAGGCTCTATGGGATTAGTTTGTAAAAGGTTATTTTACAAGATGCTGCTCAAATCCAATGGATTTACTGACTATACCATTGGGTTCAGAATACATAAAAACCCCAAAAATGACTAATAGAACTCTAAAAATGGACCATGGCTCATCCGGGCATGGCCTCTTCTACATGTGGCCTTGAGCTTCCTCGAGCTTCCTTGTAGAAAAAACACCTATAAAAGTCCTCAAATGCCTCTGAAACCTGTCCCAATGTGTTCATATAATAACAATTAGTCAAAAATGACTATTCAGTCATAGAAAATAGACTTGGGCATATTTGAGCATGACCTCCTTCAATGGTTGCCCTAAGCTCCCTAGAGCTCCCTGAAACTTCAAAGTAGAAAATCCTACAAAAGAAGTCTCCAAATGGATTTGAAAACTGTTCCAATGGATTTAGAACATCCAAAAACCCCTAGTTGGGATTTTTCAGCACCTCATTTGGCCAAAAGCTGAAGAAGTTAGGCCTCCTACCATTTTCCTCCTTTAAGCTTGCTATCTCTGGTTTGCCAATTCGCACCTCCTGTGTGAGTAACCTCGCTTTTGGGTATTTCCCATGCCTAAACCTAGCACATGTGCACATGCCCAAAATTGTTGAATAGTTAGGGAACCTAGCCCCCAAAACGCAGAGGTGTTGGGCACATGGGGGGGCCATGGGGCCATGTCCCAACTCTAAAAAAGGGCATCGTTGCTAGATTGCTTATGGGCGTGCCAAGTGTCAGGCATGGGAAAATAACCATTTTAAAAAAACATGTTTCAACCCAGGTGCATTCTCCATGTGGAAAAAGGGTCACATGGCATGTATAAAATTGGGGACGCACATATAAACGGGGTTGGGGCTAACCCCCAGCCCGAACCCCACACAAAACCTTACCATAACGCACATTTAATTAAATATTAACACATATGTTTGTTAAGAACTATTGTGTGCGAGCATTGGCAACACATCCTTTGACAAGTCTTTGCATGGTGTGGGAGGTCCAGGGTTCAATCCCCACGCACTCCATAAAAACCTTTTACCATAAACCAAAACACGGTGCCACGTGGCAGCCCATGTTTGGGCCACGTGGCACCGCCTGATTGGTCAATAAAATGCCACGTGCCCTAATTTCATTCATCCACATGTCTGCCAACTACCAACTCAACACTAACACGTCAGCACTTTCCAGGTGTTGGGTCATACACCTGCCACGTCATCATGTACGGATTATACAGTCAACAAATTTTTACCTGTTTGGCAAATCGAACAGAACATGATATCTCACTCATCCGATGTCCATTTGACCCCCTTCAAAGTGCATTGGGTTCATGACGACGTGGGATATGCACCTGTTCGTTTTGAGGTGATTCCAAACACTTTTATTTTTGGGCTAAATTTTGACCCTTGGTCCAGATTCTGATCACACCTTCCCACTAAAAAGCTTTTGAACCCACAAAAGTTGATGATCATCTACCTGAGCTTCATTACTCTTCTACTTCCAAGTTCTATCAATTGATTCTACTTGAAAAGTCTTTTTGGCAATCACCTAGGTCCCTTGACATGCCTTGCACTACAACTGGCTATGTCCCTCAACCACTATCCTCTGACTGTTGCTGACCCACTGTTCTCTTTGTGCTTGGAAGACTAACAGCCTTCCCACTGAGAATCAAATCCCTCTTGTGAACTCTTTGGCGTCAACACAATCCGCTCTACAATGGTTGGAAAAATAACTTTCCTGCAACATCTTGTCACAAAACAAGAAAACCATCAATCTTGAAAACAAACTTTATACAAGACTGAAAATGATGCCACAACTCTTTTTCTCTTCAAGCAATATGTCGCATCTTGTACTTCATCAAAGTACATGGCATTTTCCTGCATCTTGGTGTACTCAATATTGACTTACAAGCCGACAAACACCATCGACTAAACATAAGTCAAAAAACATGATCGACACAACATAGTCATCAAGACAACATTGACACAAGTCGAGACTCATTTGAAACATATTGAGATTCCAAAAGTCGACATTCATGATACACAATCATGTTACAATCATGAGTCACTCGATGAAACTATCACGAAGTTCATTGTTTACACATAAAAAATCACATGCATGTGCATAGCTCTTCAACTCTCCTTCAAGTACAAACATAAGTACATAAACCCAAAAACATGTGGGTACATAAGAGCTGAAATGAAAATCTATAAGGTTGCATTAAGTGAGAATCATACCCATCTTTTACATCCTCCTAGCAAAGTTGTGCAACAACAAGAATGCCTTCAAAAGAATTGCATTCACATGAAAACTTGCATCATACAAGTTGTGATAAACTGTTGCAACTTGCCATACTTTCAACAGAAATGCATACATAAGGCTGAAATGTGCATCTACAAACAAAGAAATGCAAGCCCTACTTGCTCAAGAAATCTAACCATTTCTTACCAAGCCAATTCAATGGTTAATTTTTCTGTTGAAAATCGTCTTCTTGTGAAACATCTTGACCCACATCAATGATGGAATCTCCTCTTCCATTCTTGCCAGTCTCTTTATCCATCTGCTTCTTGTGCTGTGGATGAGTGGTTGGATGCAATGTCCAACATTGGTCAATGATATGACCTCTCTTCTGGCAATGAGTGCAAATCTTTTTCATCCTCTTTTCAAGTTGCCTTTGCTTGGAAAGTTTCCTAAATGTGGTCAATCTTTCCCAACATCTTGAAACATGATGGTTATCTAAACCACAATATGTAAATGGACTTTTTCTTCCATTTTTACATGAAAATTTACCATGCTTAACATAATCAAAAGAAACTAAATTATAGGC
>JASDQU010440221.1:20644-32105 GCA_032191745.1 Picea mariana | reverse complement strand
GGGTGGCGCATCTCTTGGAGGAGGATTTTCTGTATTGGTTGAGTTATCTCTTGAACATTTGTATAAGCTTTTATGATAAGGAAGTTTTGCTAGGTTTTCTTCCCCTAGAGGGTTTCCCAGGATAAATGCTGTGTCTATTGTGGATTTGTATTTCTCAGTGATCTTGTGGTTATTATGCTCTTGTCTTTATGAAATGCAAATAACTATAATGATAGCATAAACATTAACACTATCTTCAAGGTAAGGTTGTTGTACCAGGTATGTATCTTACTCATCTCTTTTAGATCTGATTTGATTTTATTATAGAACTGTCTAGCATTGAGTAGATCTGAAGAAATGTTTTGAATACATAAGTTTTCAATGGTGAAATGATCAGACTAGATGGTTAGATCTGAAATCTTTGTTTTAGTCTTATAGATCTATTGTTATGTTCAGATCTGTTCATTGCTTCATTAGATCAGAGTACTATCATTAGATCTGAGTTTCTATTCATTTGTGATTAGAGTTTACTCTTAAGTTGTTGCTGTCCTTCATAGATCTACATACTATGTGTTCTATCTCTGATTGAGTTACAGATCTAGTTGTTTTGATCATTGAAATTTAAAAGAGATTACTATTTTGCAAATTTACCCTAAATCTAACACCTTCTCTCTCGGTGGTGTTATAGTTATGTTCTGATTCTAATATTTTTCTTCTTGCAAAGGCTAAAGGGTGGTCTAAATATCTCATTCCTGGCTGTGCTGAGATGGCTCCAAGTGCTATGGCTGATGCATCTACATGCACGTGGAATGTCTTCTCCCAGTCTGGAAATACTAATATTGGTGTGGTGACCATCTTTTCCTTCAGGGTATCTAGACCGTTTTGACACTCGTCATTCCACTGAAACTTTGTATCCTTTCTTAACAAATTTTCCATCGGTACAGTAATCTACGCATACCCTTTGATAAATTTCTTGTAGTATCATGTGTGTCCCAGCGTCGCTCTTAGTTGACAAACTATTTTTGGTGTTGGTAAGTTAACAATTACTGCAATCTTTGCAGGATCTACTAGTAAACCTCATTTGTATACGATATGGCCCAATAGTATCCCAAATAGTGTTTTGAATATGAATTTATTTATGTTCAGTGATATATGGCACTTCCTACATCTTTCTAACATCAGGTGTAAGACTTATACATGTCTTTCAACAAACTGTAGACTATCCAATCGTCCAGGTATACTTCGAGAAACTGGTGGATGGATTCCTTAAATGCGGCGATGACTACTCTAGAACATATTGTTAGTGCATTCTTCATTCCAAATGGCATGACTGTGTACTGGTAGGATCCCCATTCTGTCACAAAGGTGGTCTTGTATATTTCTTCCTGTGCTATCTTAATCTGGTGGTATCTTGAGAATCCATCAATGAATGAGTAAGCTTCATGTCCTCCTACGTTTCCTAACACTTCGTCTGTGAAAGGTGTAGGGAATGGGTCATGTAGGAATGCATCATTCAACTTCCTCAAGTCGACGCATATCTATATTCCTCCTTGTTTCTTGTCCTAAACTGCCATCAGGCTTATCCATTCAAATTCTTCCATTGGCTCTATGATCCCGACTTCGAGCATTATGTCAATCTCAGCTTTAACTTTTTCCTTGTATATTAGGTTTAGTCTATAAGGTCGTTGTCTAATTGGTCTCACTTCTTCTTTGAGTGGTATTTTCATTTCCCCTAGATATCCTGCTATACCCTTCATCTCTATAAATGTCGTGGGAAATAGGTCGTTGTACTCGCTCAGTAACTCTGTTATGATTTCCATTGTTTGTTCATCCTAGTAATATTCGATGATGGCCATCTTGGGATTCTTAGCTATCCCCATGTTGACTTTATTTATCTTGATTGGCATGGAAATAACTTCTAATTATATAGGTGGACCTTCCACTTCTCTTTCGCCTTTCACTTCCTCAATCTGAATATCACGTGGGTCGTCTTCATTTGGTGCTTCCTCTTGCACATGGTAAAATGACAACATTTCTTTAACTATTTGTTTGTTCCATTGTTTATCTTCTATTATGAGCTCAACTTTCAGTTCCTTGATGAATATCACTCCTCTTATTTGTTTGAGAGCTGCATCTATGTTGGGGTTTTCATGTTCAAATGAAAAATTGACTGTAAAATTCTGTTGCAATGTCATCCAGGTCGCAGTTCCTTTGCCCAATTCTTGGTTTGTATACCAGTTCACCAGTATGCCCTCTAGAGTGTGTATGAAATGATTAGGCCATTCCTCTGGGGGTGTCATTTTACACCACGTTCTACACTTATTCAAGTGTTTTTCTAGTGCCTCATGTCCATCGTACCTCTGTTTCTTATTGTTTTTATGTTCTACACCGAACCTTATGCGCAATAACCACTTACATTGGTACCAATCTATGATTGTCTCTTTGTGTGTGCCCCACCATCTTGTTGGTGTGGCCTTGAGTGCTATGTCAAATGCTAACAATATTTGGTTATTTAGAACTTTGTCTTCGTATTGTGCCAAGAATGTTTCCATATCGTTTATTCCATGGAAATTGGGTGGTTCCCTTTATTCAGTGCCTACCCATCTTACTGTGCAGTCTATTCTTGCACATATTCTCATGGAAACTTCATGTAGCCTTTATTGTCAATTCTCTAAATTGGTATCTGAGTCTGTTGCACATGAAGTAATGCTTCACCAATTGAGTATCCCATTTGCAGTTGGGTTCATGTAATCCTCATCGCGCGCAGTTGTTCTCTACAACTGGTTGATTTCCTCTAGGTCTAAGCAAGTAGGTTATACAATCATTTCCCCTTCTTATGGGTCTAATGGCACGATGACCCTATATTCACCTGACTCAAATGTCATTTTTTGTGTCTTTAGATTAATTATGGATTGGTTGTCAAATGCCCAATCCAAGCCAAGGCACATTGGGTATGGTGTTGTTTCATCTACTATTTCAATGACTTCAAAATCTTCTTTAGTGCGCACCCCATCTAGGTCTACTATCACTCCTTTTAACTTTTAATCTACCGATTGGCAGGACTCTCTGTTGGTTTGCTAATTTCAGTCGAACAAGTGAATATCCTAACGTGGGCTCTCCCATACATTTCCATGTCTTATTTGGTAGTAAATTAACTTCAAATCCTAGATCCAGTATGATATCTCCCATATTGAAATCTCCAATGTTTGCATTCGGTTTGAACTCCCTACTTGTTCTTATCCTAGTATGTAGGTGATTGACTATCTTTTGTTCTAGTGTTCCTTCTGTCTCCATACTACATTTTTCTAATTTTTTTGGATATTTTTCACAGATGATGGATCCTTTAATACTTTTACACATGATTGTAGAAAGCCTTTGATTGTACTTACTTGTCCCATGGGTTTCATTTCGTTGGTATGATCCAATAGTGGAGGCATTTCATATTCTAGTGCTTCCTTGATTTGTTGCGCAGTTGAAGTTGTCGCAATGTCCTCCTTATGAAATTCTTGTCGGGCTTGCTTAAATATCTCCTTCTCCTTCTACGCGTCGAACTGCTTCCTTGGTTCAGTGTTCTTCTTCACCCATTGGTGTTGTACTGGCTCTTGTTGGACTGCGTCATTTCCCATTTTAGCTCCTCCGCAGGTGACTATGTTGATGCTTTGTCCTTCATCCCCTACTTTGACTGAGATCCACTGAACATTCTGGTTGTTCTGGTTTCTCTTTTCCTGAATCTTTACTAGTAGTGTCGGACATTCTTCTGTATCATGGTCCGATGTGTGACAATACAAACATGTTGCTAGTGGAAGTGGACATTCCATTGCATAATGTCAAGGTTGTTGACAATTATGACATACCACTGGTCCTCTACCTCATCCAAAAACTCCTCTTGTTCGTCCTCCCCCTCTATAGCCTGCTCGATCTCTTCTTGGTGCATTGTATTGAGGCACCTGATTTTACTACGAGATATTGTACTGAGGATGTGATGCGTTGTATTGTGGTTGCGCGTTATTATATGGTTGTTGTGGAGTATTATACTAATGTTGTGCAGTGTTGTATGGAGCTAGAACTTGATTAAACTATGGCGTGGCTTTCATAGACATCATTTCTACCTGTACTCTATACGCATATGATGTTATGACTCTCATCAGCTCCATGGTTCTACAATATTTGTCATCATGGACCACTAACTTGCAAAAAGTGCAATACAAACTATTTGGGATTTTTTGGTATTTCTACATCATAGGGCAGTGATATGGGTCTTGGCCTGGTTTCTTAAAACTTTACACCATAGTCCTCCTATTGGTAATAGTTTTGGCATTCTGGTTTCTATATACTGCATGAATGTTGGGCATTCGTTCTTGTGGTGTCCTTCTATCCAACATGTAGTACACCAAATGACTTCTCGCTTGTCCTTACCCTTATTCTGGTTTAGTTGAAATGTTAAGTTCTTTAGATCCTCCTTCAGTTCTTCAATAGGTTGTTCTGTCAGTTGATACTGGTTTTCTTCCAATTGCAGGGTTGCCTGCAGAGCCTCTGCCTACGTCTGGAACTTATGTTTTCACATTGGGTATTTTAAGTGTGGGAGCAGTGAATTAACGAACAAGTGTCAATGATGCATATTAGTCATGAGATATTTCAACTTCCCCTTCAGTCGCTTGAATCCCTGGTCAATATCCCATACAGATTCTCTTGGTTTCTGTCGGATTTATATCATCTCATTCATGTATTAATCCTTTGATCTCAGCTTATGAAACTCATTTATCAGTAACTTATCAATGTCTATCAGTGTCCTTGTCGTCCTAGGTGCACTCTTTGCATCTAGACTCATGTACCAGTCTAGTGTGTGGTCTCTTAGTGTAATAGATAAATGTGAAAGTTTGGCATCTTCATCAGTGATCTGTTTTTCTTCCCAGATATTTTCACAAATGAACAAGTGTTTCTCAGCGTCTTCTGTTGTTTCTCCTCGAAATTTTGGTAACCTGATGGTGGGATCATGTCCTGCCATTTTGAATGTTGAACTACTACCTCTGTGTGGTGTAGATACCTGACTAGTGCTGCTCAAACTGGCTCCTCCAGTTGTTTCTCCTTCTATAGACGTACTTCTTGTTGTTAGAATTCTTTCGAACTTCGGTTGTCTAAATGGTGGTGTTCTCTTTGGTGTATTAGTCACACATGGTTTTATGGGTTCCACACTGACATTAATATAGATAGGATTGTTTCCTTCTCTTCCCATTCTTGGACCTCTTGTCTTCCTCTCATATGTTGCGTGTAGGATTTCCTCAATCTGGTCCATAGCCCAAAGATCCTCTACATCTTCCTCGTCACTCGCCAAGACTTCCCTTGCGGATATGGCTCTCTTCTTGGTATTCACCTTGTATTGGTAGGGTACTCTACTACGCGTCTTTCCAGTTGTCACCATGATCTGCTTGATCTGGTCTTCATCTATCATGATTGGGTCCAAGGGTTCCTCCTTCTTTCCCTTATCCTTTCCTCCTTCCATTTCTCCTATCTCTGTCAGTGCTTCCCCCCTTACCCCATGCATGCAGGGAAGTTTAGATGTCTGACTCCATTTTCAGTACACCTTTGTTATATAGCATTATCTTAATAGAAGTATACAGCAATTGAATGTACCTTCCTCAAGGTCCACGTAGAAACTCCTGCTCCGTTGCATTGTATGACTTTGTTGTGTCTACTGCAAACTCTATTATAAAGCCTGCCACAATACTATCAAGCCAAAAATCTATTGCACAGGTGAATTTGTTGTTCACGTGTTATAACTGCTCAATTTGTACTGGTGTCCACTCTAACTGTTGGATTCGGTTCGTTGCATGGTTTTCCTTCAACCTTAGTATCCACTCCTGCAATAAATTTGGAAAATCACAGAAAAAGACTTCATGTAAATCAGTAAACATGTATTTCTCAAGATATTTGCAAGGTGTTATTCTAGGGTTTCAGTTATCTTTCTGTGAAAACTCCATCTCTTTTGTTCTTAGCCAACTTTCGATCTCTTCTTTTGTGGGATTCCACGGTCTCAAAATCCCCTTCTAATGGCTCATTGCTCTCTTATTTTCTTTACTCTTCTCTTTCTCAACCTATCTCATCTACTCAATCCTCTCTTGTTCCTACCAATGACAATGGAACCATTTGTTGGATTAAATTTTCTTATATCCTTTCTGAGTTTAATGACTCGGGGTTCATGTCTTCTCGGATTTCCAACAAAGCCTCTAAAACTATCATCCCCCCTGGTAAACCAGAAGGAAACACAACACACAGAATGCGTTGCGTAGTCTCACTCGAGATAGCTTTAATGGATGGTTGTAATACTCATGTTTACAGCCTAGGATTGAGTGCGAGATATGAGAACTGTATATTGAACTACTATTATAACTTGTAAATGAAATATACTGTCATTTGCGGATAAAAAAGAAATATAGAAACTCATTCATTAACATAACAATAACTACTAAAATATGATAAATATATGCATCCATTCATCACATAACACAGATGTTACTGTGGTTCGCCACCTCCTAGGCTACGTCCACAAAGATCTAGCTCTCGACTCTTTTATTATAGTATTTTCGCATCTACAGCGCTGTGCGCGTTACAATTCTTCTTAGTCGGGTAAGATCTATATGAGGTAGACTAGATCGCACCAGGCTCCTCAGCCTATAATCTAACCCTCAATATCTACCCTCCTTCATCCTCTTAAGCTCAACAACTTACAAAATTAGGTCATACAACAAAATACTACATATCGCAATAACTCATAGATATTAGCTAAACTCGATAATACTCCCCACCGAACCGAACCCCCTATTATACCTAAGTATTGATATTTATATATTTTATGGCTCTTCAACTGAACCCCCTATGATACCTAAGTATTGATATTTATATATTTTATGGCTCTTCAGTCATTACAATATATTACCAAAACCCTAACCCTACCATTGTTAGGTCTTCCCTGCATGCGCGCGTGTTGTTCCTCCTTCCAGTTGTCGCTTTCCTCATACATGATTTCTTTCCCAAAATTGCCTTGCTTTTTTGCTTTGGCCTTCTTCCAACAAGTATTGATTGAAATTGAGGCATCGCGGGTAGGCTCATTACTTACTTGATCTTCATCTGTAGCTTCTTCCTTTTGTTTGCCCGACCTTGGCCCATCCTTCAGACTGTCTGATTGGGTCTTCGGTGCATTGGGCAGCTCAGTGTCTAAGACACTCTTGATTTCTTATTCATTTTGTGGAATACCCTGAATTTGAGCATCGGGAACTGGGGAAGATACCTTCTCTGTCTCCTTTTCCTCTTCGATATGTACAGGGGTCATGAGGGATACTTTTGGGCTCTCATCATCATCATAGATTTTTATTAATTCACTTAGGGGGTTTGGCACACTTGCTCTCCCTGATGTTCTGACTGTCTCTGATTGATTTGAAACACCTGTCAGTGATCCGGTCGGTGGCGTTATGCATTCAGGTTCATCTAACCCTGTAATTTTATCAATGTCTATCAATTTAGGGTCGCTTAGGCCTATCTAGCTTTGATCTGGGTTGTCAGTAGGGAGCCTTGTCATACTTATGAGGTCTGAGTCATCTTGCAGTTGATAAATTATCCTCTGTGCCTGTTCTATCATGAATAACCCCCTTTCCCATGCTTCCTGAGTCATGGGAAAACCTTTATCTTGCATCGGGGCTACTAGGGGGGCTTTTGTTGTTTCGGCCACTATCATTTCTTCTCTGGCCCTGAGGGCCCCTTGAGCCAATTGTTCTAGGATCATTGCCTATTCATCTAGGCTCATGGCATTGAACATAGTCATTTTGGGGTCGGCCATCCTTGCCACCACTTCATCTCAATCCTGGGCATTTTTTGTGAAGACTTCATATTCAAACTTGTCATGGGCATATGGCCAACATGACGACACTTATGATGCATGTTTCAAGACCAAACCCTTTGGGTCATGTTTGTGGAATCGGTCGGTCTCGAATTTGAACTCCAATTGGCTCAGTCCTTCTTGCTTTTCCTGAGCGGTGTCCTTCACCATATATAAGCCTACATGGAAACCATAAGGTATGAACGCCCTTTTATTGTCCTTGACCAGAGTGGCATTGTAACCTTGCAGGATGGTTTGGTAGCATATCTCCCCCACTACAAGTTGGTCAGGGACATGTGTGGGTAGGAGATGAGGTTCTCTTGTGGCCCCAAACACTCTAATGTAGGTATCCCGCTCGTTGAGATACCAGTGGTCGACCTTTGATATCATCTTTTTGGCCACAGTTGATAGTCTCGGACATTCTTTATTGAAAAGAATAAAGTATATGTGTGCGATGAATTCATTGTAGATAAGGGGGTAGGATGTTTTGTACCTATTCTCCCATAAGATGCTGAAATATATGTGGACCGGGATTTTTGTGACGTGCTACCTCAGGTTCATGCCGACAAAGGAATTTTTGGCACACATGACATCCAGTAAATATGAATCCATATAGAAAGATGGAGTCTATCCTTCTTTCAACATTTGATTCTGTTGTATGCAGATGCTCGACTACTTGGAAATGATGGCTCCCCAATTGAAGCCACTCCAAAAAATGGCCACTTTGTAATCTAGAGGCATCCATGATTCTGAAAATCTAGAGCAGTCTCTCTCCCCATACAACCGGAATATGAGAGCCATCACAGAGATGTATGGCTCCCTTACGTTGGCAGTCTAGTACTAGCCAGAGGTCTGGTTGGTGTATTTTTTATCTTCTCTCCACCATGAGGCCATCACCCGGCTATTGTCATGGCGCTCGTATAATTTTATGACAAAATCAATGTTCAGTCTCTCCTCTGGGTCTCTAATCTTGTAATACTTTTGGACCTCCATCGGAAGGAAAACCCCGACACACCCACCACTATCGTCGTTGATTAAAAAATTATGTGTGTTTGTGTGGTCGATGAGCCACTGTATAAGATCTATATAGGGAAGCACAGGGGTAATGCTTTCTACCATGTGCAGATATGACCGTCAGATATTTGGGAATACCTGGTCGTCGAGTGCTCTCACATCTGGGTCACTGTGTGGGATGTAGTCTGGGAATTCCTCTTGGTTGATCTTTTTGAAGAGTTCTCCCTAATGTGGGAGTGTCGTCTTGGTCCCTATGTTTTCCTTTGTGTCTCCAAAGGCCAAAGGTTGAATGAAAACCTTCTTTGTAGATGTCTTGATGACTGATTCCAGCCTCGGAGTGTATTCCAAATGTTTTCCTACCCCTGGAGAGGATCCTTCTCCTACCTTTGGCTCTTTTAGCTTCAACGCCCTCAATGATCGCCTAGTGGTTGGATTTCTTGGAGGAATTTTTCTTGTAAATATTTCTAAACCTAGTTATTTTATACTCATGGGATCTCTGCAGCTTTCAAATTGCTTGTTTCGCTTCTCCGTATGCTCTGAAACTCCTTTGTGCGCAGAATGGGTTTGTTTACAATGGCCCAAGAGAATTTAAACCGGGGAAGAACTTATCATGTCATATCAACCATTTAATTTGGGTGTTGAGTGGAAATCAAACAAAAATGTCATTGAATCTATGCAACTTGAATTCATCATGGGTTGATGGTGGAGGCATGGAGGGTGATGTGGTTTATTGGTAATTTGAAACGGTCATTTTGATTCACACACGAAGTAGCAACTAATGTAGGATTTTGAATTAATTGGTCCCTTAAATTATCCAAATCTAATCGTATATAGCGTTAAAACATCCCATCATGTCTCTTTCTCAGTGGGAAGATCAGGGATCGGGGATGCGCCATGAACATTTTCGTTAATATCCTTTTGCGAAAAAACTCTGAAACCGATCAATTTCATCGTCTGGTGATAACGTGGAAAAACTGACTCGGAGGTGTGACTTGGACCTAGGGAACCAAGAATGACTCGGGGTTAATCTATACCATACAGTTTCTCCAATATGGAAAAGACACATGGAATTGAAGACCGGTGACTTAATTCACTTATTAGTCAAAGTCAAGTCTTTCTTCAAGTTGTGCATTCTAACATAAACATGGGTTCTCCGATGCCGAAAAGGTATTGGGTGTTGGTGATCGAGGATAAACCTGTCTCATGTTTTTATTCAGATTAGCTTCCTCGAAAACACCCGATGCCAAAATGCCTCGGGAATCGGTGATCGGGGAAAACTCTTTAGCATGGTTAGAATGTTCATCGTGATTTGGTCTTCTCTGATTCCGACAAGCACGTCGGGTATCGGCCATCGACGATATCGTTTCTTTCTTCTTAAACATTTAATCCCTTCACATTTTACTGATGCCAAAGGGGATCGAATATCGCTGATGTCCATAAGTGATACTTTTCATGAAAAAAAAACTTCCTTTCACCAATACCGGTGAGGATCGGTGTTTAGCAACTGAGGTTTTTCGAGTGATTATTTTTACCTCTTAATTCCTTTTGATGCCGAATCTTGAGTGCGTCGGGTGAATTTTTTTGGTTGTCAATTCCTTATTTAAGTTTTAATCCTCTTTAATTCATGGGGTTTCATAAAGTTAGACAAACATGAATAGCTAATGAGATTCAAGAGAACAAGCAAAGACAAAACATTTCTCAAAAGAAAATCGAATTCAGACAGTGAAAAGATCAAGTGGTACCCAAAAAGTGAAAAAATGACATAGGATTTTTAGGGTGTGTTGAGTGCTCAACAAATGGCTACTTACTGGGTGAAAGAAGAATATTTGTTCCTCCCTCGGGCTTGAATGATGCAAAATCTAGTGAATAACTTAACTGGGTTTTATGAGAGCCCCTTTCTCCCTTGCATTTGAGATTTTCCTGGTTGATGCATATGGGCCTACCTGTGGGGTTTTTTAACCATTATTATGCCTTCTTTTCATGTAACATTGACTCATGCTCCCTTTTGAAAAGATTCTAGTAAATCATTCATTGGAACTAGGCCTTTTAGTTACCCTTATTCATTTTTTATGGTGTTGCTCCACTACCAGTGAGCATCCATAGCCCCGACAGAGTCACCCCAATGTCACAGACCTTGCTCCGCTGCCAGTGAGCATCCATAGCCTCAACAGAGATATTTTCATACCCTTTCCTACTTTGCACTCATTTGATATAGTTGACCTTTTTTTTCGACAGAATGCCCTAAGCGAGCGGGAGAGGAGGACGTCTGTTATTTGCAAAAAAAGAGATTGTTAAGGTGAAACTCACTAGCTCTGTCTCTGAGGTGCATGTATTCCTTCCCATATTACCGTCTTTCCCTTAAGGTTTTACTAGACCACTAAGTAGATAGAGAATCTCTTGAAACAACTGCAGGCTCCTCAATGTTTCTTATGTTTGTATGTGAGAGACGAGTTAGGAACAGAGTTCGCTATGTCGCATGTTTTGAGGTCAACCATTATCTTGATAAACACACTCTTTCAAAACCTCAGAAGCATAATCGCAAAAGATAAAACAAAATGTATAAATGCAAAAGATAAATCGACGTATCTAGATAAAACA
>JASDQU010440221.1:0-20570 GCA_032191745.1 Picea mariana | reverse complement strand
ATTCTGTAGTCGATATGTACCTAAACCAATCTTCTCGACCACCTAGAAAGGTTCGAGCCATAGATTTTGAAACTTAGAATGTTTGCCTTTAGGATCATTTTCTCTGTTCCACTTTAGGACTAAGTCTCCTACTTCAAAATTCTTTTCCTTAGCCTTATTATTATCAAACCACCTTTTAACTATCTGCTGGTGGGATATGAAATTTGATTTATCTTTTTCCCTTTCTTATTATAACATGAGAAGGGTGTCGATTCTTTGTTGTAAGATTGATGAGGGTTTCCCTCTGGATTCTTGAGAAAGTTGAAGAGATGGAAGATATAGCCCATTCAGGAGAATGGCTTCCTTTACGTATACTAGAAAGTATGGGGAATTCCCTATGACTTCCTTGGGTGTAACTGTATCTTCCCATAAGGCGTTATGGAGTATATTATGCCAATTCCTTTGGTTTTATGCAACTGTTTTCTTTAATATTCTTTCTAGGTTCTTATTAGTTGATTATGTCACTTTGTTTCGCTATGGATAATAGTTTGTGGAGTATCTAATTATGATTCCTTTGTCTAGAGAAAACTCTGTTAATAGGGTGGAAGAAAAATAAGTTTCATTATCAAAAACAAGGACAAAAGTTACAATGAACCTTGTGATTAGTTGTTTCTCTATGAATTGGATTACCAACTTCTCATTTACTTGAGTCAGTGGGATGGCCTCTTCCCATTTCATGAAATAATCGGTGGCAGTAAGTATGTACTTATGTTGTTTTGAAGAAATTGGTGTAATTTCTCCTGTGATATCTAACCCCCATTGCTCAAAAGGCCTAGAAACAATCACTGGTTGGAGTGGGACAACTGCTCTCTTCTCCCTCCCAACGCTTATTTGATAAGTTTTATAGTTTCTAGCATATGTGTGATTGTCCTTGAAAAAAGTGGGAAAATAATAGCCAGCTCTCAGTATCTTATGAGTGGTGGTGTTTCCTACAAAATGTCCACCAGCGGGGCCATCATGGATGATCCGAAAACAGGGGGCTGACTGGTTATGCTATGCAAGAACCGTCTACTCCATTAAAATAAACTTCTACACCTTGCTCAATGTCTTAGTTGTGCAAGAGAAATTATGTGTCAAGTTTATGCTTCTTTTAAATGTTTATGTGTGAGGTCTTTGTAAGGTTAAATATGTTTAAATAAATACAACAACAACATAAAATGCAGCAAATATAACCAGCAAATCACAACAATAAGAACATGATAAAGGAGTTCACCCCCATCTGGGCTACATCTCCTTGAGCCTCCATCAATGGACTAGGCTCTCTAGGATTAGTTTGTCAAAGGTTATTTTACAAGATGTTTCTCAACTCCAATGGATTTAATAACTATACCATTGGGTTCATAATACATAAAAACCCCATAAATGACTAATAGAACTCTGAAAACGGACCATGGCTCATCCGGGCATGACCTCTTCTACATGTGGCCTTGAGCTTCCCCGAGATTCCTTGTAGAAAAAACACCTATAAAGGTCCTCAAATGCCTCTGAAACCTATCTCAATGTGTTCATAGCATAACAATTAGTCAAAAATGACTATTCATTCACAGAAAATAGACTTGGGCTCATTTGAGCATGACCTCCTTCAATGGTGGCCCTAAGCTCCCTAGAGCTCCCTGAAACTTCAAAGTAGAAAAAACTACAAAATAAGTCTCCAAAGGGCTTTGAAAACTATTCCAATGGATTCAAAACATCCAAAAACCCTAGCTGGGATTTTTCGGCACCTCATTTGGCCAAAAACTAAAGAAGTTAGGCCTCCTACCATTTTCCTCCTTCAAGCTTGTTGTCTCTGGTTTGCCAATTCGCACCTCCTGTGTGAGTAACTCGCTTTTGGGAATTTCTTGTACCTAAACCCAGCACATGTGCACATACCCAAAATTGTAGAACAGTTAGGGAACCAAGCCCCCAAAATGCAGAGGTGTTGGGCGCATGGGGGTGGCATGGGGCCATGTCCCAACTCTAAAAAAGGGCACCGTTGCTAGATTGCTTGTGGGCGTGCCAAGTGTCGGGCATGGGAAAATAACCATTTTAAAAAAATGTGTTTCAACCCGGGTGCATTCTCCGTGTGGAAAAAGGTTCACATGGCATGTATAAAACCGGGGGCGCACATATAAACGAGGCTGGGGCTAAGCCCCAGCCCGGACCCCGCGCAAAACCTTACCATAACGCACATTTAAATAAATATTAACACATATGTTTGTTAATAACTATTGTGTGGGCACATTGGTAGCCCAGCCTTTGCCAAGTCTTTGCATGGTGTGGGAGGTTCGGGGTTCAATCCCCACGGACTCCATAAAAACCTTTTACCATAAACCAAAACACAGTGCCACATGGTAGCCCATGTCTGGGCCACATGGCACCACCCAATTGGTCAATAAAATGCCACATGCCCTAATTTCATTCATCCACATGTCTTCCAACTGCCAACTCAGCACTTACACGTCAGCACTTTCCACGTGTCGGGTTGTACACCTACCATGTCATCATGTACAGATTGTATAGTGAACAAATTTTTACCTGTTTGGCAAATCGAACAGAACGCGATATCTCACTCATACGATGTTCATTTGACCCCCTTCAAAGTGCGTTGGGTTCATGACCATGAGGGATATGCACCTGTTCATTTTGAGGTGATTCCAAACACTTTTATTTTTGGGCTAAATTTTGACCCCTGGTCTAGATTCTAATCACACCTTCCCACTGAAAAGATTTTGGACCCACAAAAGATGATGATCATTTGCCTGAGCTTCATTACTCTTCTACTTCCAAGTTCTATCAACTGATTCTACTTGAAAAGTCTTTTTGGCAATCACCTAGGTCCCTTGACATGCCTTGCACTGCAACTGGCTATGTCCCTCAACCACTGTCCTCTGGCTGCTGCTGACCCACTGTTCTCTTTGTGCTTGGAAGAATAACAACCTTCCCACTGAGAATCAAATCCCTCTTGTGAACTCTTTGGCATGAACACAATCCGCTCTACAATGGATGGAAAAATAACTTTCCTGCGACATCTTGTCACAAAACAAGAAAACCATCAATCTTGAAAACAAACTTTATACAAGACTGAAAATGATGCCACAACTCTTTTTCTCTTCAAGCAATACTGTCGCATCTTGTACTTCATCAAAGTACATGGAATTTTCCTGCATCTTGGTGTACTCAATATCAACTTACAAGTCGACAAACACCATCGACTAAACATAAGTTGAAAAACATGATCGACACAACATAGTCGTCAAGACAACATTGACACAAGTCGAGACTCATTTGAAACATATCGAGATTCCAAAAGTCGACATTCATGATACACAATCATGTTACAATCATGATTCACTCAATGAAACTATCATGAAGTTCATTGTTTACACATACAAAATCACATGCATGTGCATAGCTCTTCAACTCTCCTTCAAGTACAAACATAAGTACATAAACCCAAAAACATGTGGGTACATAAGAGCTGAAATGAAAAGCTATAAGTCTGCATTAAGTGAGAATCATACCCATCTTTTACATCCTCCTCACGAAGTTGTGCAACAACAAGAATGCCTTCAAAAGAATTGCATTCACATGAAAACTTGCATCATACAAGTTGTGATAAACTGCTGCAACTTGTCATACTTTCAACAGAAATGCATACATAAGGCTGAAATGTGCATCTACAAACAAAGAAATGCAAGCCCTACTTGTTCAAGAAATCTAACCATTTCTTACCAAGCCAATTCAATGGTTAATTTTTCTGTTGAAAATCGTCTTCTTGTGAATCATCTTGACCCACATCAATGATGGAATCTCCTCTTCCATTCTTGCCAGTCTCTTTATCCATCTGCTTCTTGTGTTGTGGATGAGTGGTTGGATGCAATGTCCAACATTGGTCAATGAGATGACCTCCCTTCTGGCAATGAGTGCAAATCTTTTGCATCCTCTTTTCAAGTTGCCTTTGCTTGGAAAGTTTCCTGAATGTGGTCAATCTTTCCCAACATGTTGAAACATGATGGTTATCTAAACCAGAATATGTACATGGACTTTTTCTTCCATTTTTACATGCAAATTTACCATGCTTAACATAATCAAAAGAAACCAAATTATAGGCAGAAATATACCTTGAACATTCACCTTTATCACCTTCTTGAGGAGGTGAATTTGAAGAGTTACCTGCTTTCTTTTGAATACCAACAACAATGTTCTTGTCCTCATGGCTATCACAACTCTCTTGTTTCACACATTTGCATGCATCTTGAACACATACTTTGCATGCTTGAGGGATTGAACTTGAAACAAAAGTTCTTGAACATTCACCTTTATTGCCTTCTTCAGGAGGTAAATTTGAAGAGTTACCAGTTCTTCTTTGAAGACCAACAAAAATGTTCTTGTCCTCATGGATGTCACAACTCTCTTGTTTCATACATTTGCATTCATCTTGAACACAAACTTTGCATGCTGGAGGGATTGAACTTGCAACAAAAGTTGTTCTTGGAACTGTTTCCCTTGTCTCCTCAACTTTGGAATTTGCTCCATCTTTATGTTCATATCCAAGACCCCTATACATGGGCCTCTCCTCAACAACAATAGGCTTAACAATGCCTTGTGCATGCTTTCTTAACCCTCTACCTTCATACCCTATTTTTAACAATAACTTGGACCCTATTCCTCTAGTGTGATTTTCAAAAACACCCAAGCATTCATCTTGAGAGGAATTTGAAGAAAAACCAACATTACATACCTCATGTTCATGCATGTACTTGGTAAGGGTTTCCTTTGCCTCATGGAGTTGAGTCTCCATCTCATGCAACTTTTCAAGAAGCTAGTGCTTCTCCTCCTTCATGGCCATCAACTGCTCTTGAAGGACAATGCTCTCCTTTCTATCTTCCCACATCTCTTGCACCATATCTCTTATGGTTAGAAACTCCTCCAACATCTCTTTGTCAAAGAACTTGGCTAATGAATATGTATGAGAACTCTTACTATTTGAAGCTTCTTACATCTTTGCAAGATATCAAACTACAACACAAAACGTGCACAATAATACCAACAGCTAAAACTCTAGCTATCAATGGAAATCACATGAGAAAAAACTAATCTCTGATACCACCTGATCCGAAAATAGGGGGATGACTTGTTATGCTATGCAAGAACCCTCTACTCCATTAAAATAAACTTCGGGACCTTTCTCAATGTCTTTAGTTGTGCAAGAGAAATTATGTGTCAAGTTTATGCTTCTTTTAAATGTTTATGTGGGAGTATTTGTAAGGTTAAATATGTTTAAATAAATACAACAACAACATAACATGAAACAAATATAACCAGAAACTCACAACAATAAGAACATGATAAAGGAGTTCACCCCCATACGGCTTACATCTCCTTGAGCCTCCATCAATGGACTAGGCTCTCTGGGATTATTTTGTCAAAGATTATTTTACAAGCTACTTCTCAACTCCAATGGATTTACTAACTATACCATTAGGTTCATAATACATAAAAACCCCAAAAATGACTAATAGAACTCTGAAAATGGACCATGGCTCATCTAGGCATGACCTCTTCTACATGTGGCCTTGAGCTTCCTTGAGATTCCTTGTGGCAAAAACACCTGTAAAAATCCTCAAATGCCTATGAAAACTGTCCCAATGTGTTTAGATCATAACAATTAGTCAAAAATGACTATTCAGTCACAGAAAATAGACTTGGGCTCATCTGAACATGACCTCCTTCAATGGTGGCCCTAAGCTCCCTAGAGCTCCCTGAAACTTCAAAGTAGAAAAACCTGAAAAAGAAGTCTCCAAATGGCTTTGAAAACTGTGCCAATGGATTCAAAACATCCAAAACCCCTAGCTAGGATTTTTTGGCACCTCATCTGTCCAAAAAACTGAAGAAGTTAGGCCTCCTCCCATTTTCCTCCTTCAAGCTTGTTATCTCTGGTTTGCCAATTTGCACCTCCTGTTTGAGTAACCTAGCTTCTGAGCGTTTCCCGTGCCTAAACTTAGCGCACACACGCATGCCTACAAAATGTGTGAAACTGTAGAACATTTAGGGAACCTAGCCCCCAAAATGCGGAGGTGTTGGGCGCATGGGGGGGGCATGGGGCTACGTCCCAATGCTAAAAAAGGGCACCGTTGCTAGATTGCTTGTGGTCGTGCCAAGTGTTGGGCATGGGAAAATAATCGTTTTAAAAAAACATGTTTCAACCTAGGCGCATTCTCCATGTGGAAAAAGCATCACATGGCATGTATAAAACTGGGGGCACACATATAAACGGGGCTGGGGCTAAGCCCCAGCCCGAACCTCGTGCAAAACCTTACAATAACACACATTTCAATAAATATTAACACATATGTTTGTTAAGAACTATTGTGTGGGCGCGTTGGCAGCCCAGCCTTTGCCAAGTATTTGCATGGTGTGGTAGGTCCGATATTCTATCCCCACGGGCTCCATAAAAACATTTTACCATAAACCAAAACACGGTGCCACATGGCAGCTCATGTCTGGGCCATGTGGCACCACCCAATTGGTCAATAAAATGCCACGTGCGCTAATTTCATTCATCCACGTGTTTTCCAACTACCAACTCAACATTGACACATCAACACTTTCCATGTCATCATTTCCACATGTCAGATCGTACACCTGCCATGTCATCATGTACGAATTGTACAGTCAACAAATTTTTGCTTGTTTGGCAAATCGAACAGAACACGATATCTTACTCATCTGATGTTTGTTTGACCCTGTTCAAAGTGCGTTGGGTTTGTGACGACAAGGGCTACGCACCTATTCGTTTTGAGGCAATTCCGAACACTTTCATTTTTGGGCTAAATTTTGACCCCTGGTCCAGATTATGATCAATGGAGCTCCTTTAGAACTTTGTCTACATATTCACGTTTGAGACATATTAAAAGTACCCCATTATAATTAACCCGAAAGAGTATTGAATTTATGAGGCGATATTGTGCATATTTTAACCTGAGAGCTCTCCTTTCCCTAGGGTTTAGGTTTTCTGGGAAAGTCCCATGGTGCAAGAGATAAGTTAACTTCTTATACCAAGACTCTTTCCATAGGGAGATGTATGAAGCTTCTCCACACCATAATTCCATTTCATTCTCCCATCCAGGATATTCATTTACTTGGTCCTGAGATTTAGCTACCAGTTTGCATAACCCTTGTCCTTTAACTAGTTTAAAAGGTTTTATATCTAGATCAAATTCTTGGACTACTTCCATCCAGTTTCCTCTTCTTTCCCCCATCTCCTATTGAGTAAATAGGAATCGAACTGAAGGGTGAGGCACAATTACTTTGGTGTGGTTCTTAAAGATGTAAGATCTAAAGTGTTTAACTGCCTTGTATATCACATAGGATTTCTTATCTATAGCAGGGTATTTTAGTTCGACCCCCTAGAGATTAGCGCTCATGAACGACATCGGGGCCTCATTGTTATCATCGTCCTTCTGAGTCAATATTGCAGGTAACGATTGGTCAGAGGTGAAAGTATATCGGAAGAAATCTTTTTTGAAATCAGGACTTCGTAACACTAGGGATTTAGATATTGTAGTCTCGATATTTTTGAAGGCCTTCTTCCATTCATCATCCCACTTAAATTCAACATCTTTACGAATAATTTTTTGTAAGGGTTTGATAGTTTCTGTAAAATCGGGAGTGAATTCCTCACAAAATTGATTTTCCCAAAGAACGATTGCATAACCTTTTTTTTGTGAGGTAATGAAAGCTGAGGTATAGCCCTAATCATTTCTGCGTCTATGTGGATTCTTGCTTGATATATAATGTGGCCTAACAACTTACTTTCCTCGACATTGAAAATAATTTTCTTAGGGTTTAAGGATATGTTGTATTTCCTACACCTTTCGAAAATCTGGTTTAAATATTGGATGTGATCTTCTTTGTTCTTTGAATACACAGTCACGTCATCCAAGTAGCCTACTACACACTTGATTATTAGTCCCAGAAATGCTACATCCATAGCCCTCTGGAAGGTCGCTCCTGCATTGATTAACCCAAAGGGCATGCATTTATAAGAAAAAGTTCCCCACTTGGTTTGGAACGTAGTTTTTAAATGGTCTTCCTCTAAAACTAGAACCTAGTTATAACCTCAGAAACCATCAAGCAAGGAGAAAATCTCAGAGCCAGACATGGTCTGCAAGAGTTGCTCGATCAGTGGGACTAGGTAGTTTTCTTTTTCTAAAGCTCTATTGAGGTTTCTAAAATCTACGCATAGGCGGATCTCCCCAGATTTTTTTATTACCGGAACCAAATTTGCTACCCATGCATAGTGTCTAACCTGGAAGATAATTTTGGCATCTAACAGTTTCTTTAATTCTTGATACATGAGGGGCTTCAGGGATGGGTGCTACATCCAGAGCTTCTATTGGAAGGGTTTCACTTCAGGATTTAAAGGGATAGTGTGTTGAATGATACGGGCATCATAAGTTTGCAGGTCTCATTGGACCACAAAAAGACATATTGATATTGTCTAAAAAGTTTGAGATGGGCCTTCCTTTCCTCTTTTGATATTTTCTTGTCGAGGTTTATTTTTTGGCGGTTTTCTGGAGTTCTGAGATTTATAGTTTCATGCATGGGACAAGAACTTCTAGTCTTTGTGTTTTTCGACCCCTTAAATCTTTCTTTTAGGTCAAAAAGGTTTTCTAAATTAGCTATCTCCTTCAATATCGTGTGACACTTCGATTTTTCAGTTAGTTGAACTTTATGAGGGTTGGTTCCTATTGATTGTTCCTGGAATATTTCATCGTCAATAGCCAAGTATTTAAAATTGTTTTGATTGGTCAGAAAGTTTATAATCTGTTCATATCCTTCAAAAACCTTCCAATTAGAAATATTGTTGGGCACCGATAGTTTGTAGAGAAATTCCATAGTAAATTGGGAGGCTTCATAATATTCTAGAGGTGATAGCCTTGAAGTAGCGGTGGCCAGAGAATCAGCAATAATGTTCTTTTCTATGGGAATCATTGTAATGTTGAAAGCTTCAAAATGCTCTATTAGCCTATGCACTTCATGTTGGTAGTTATTTAGGTGCGAAGAATTGCAATGTATAGTATTCCTTACTTGTCTAACGATGATTTCAGAATCTCCAAAAACCTTCAATTCTTTGACGTTTAATTCTATGGATTTGTTTAGCCCCTGTACTAGAGCTTCATACTCGACGGTGTTATTTGTGCATTCGAACTCTAGTCTGAAGGATAGGAAATGTCATTTACCTTTCAGATAAATGAGGATGCACCCTGCCCTAGACCCTTCTTGCGATTTAGAGCCATCAAAGTATAAGTTCCAAACTTGTGGGAAAAATCTATCAGCTTCCTCTTTCTTGTCACTTTCCTCTTTTCCTCCTGTTTGTTCTACGATTTCTAATGTAGGTTCTTGGAAGAAGAGGGTTTCCTCCGCCGTCGTCGTCAATTCCTCTCGAAAAATCATTTCAGAGTTTTGAGTAAGAGGGACATCAGATGAGAGGGGGAAGAAGTTCCCGAAGTAGGAATCACAGGAATAATTGCCTAGCACAGGGAAATCTATCGATGAGGGTTCATTTAGGGTTTCTAAGTCAGTGACAGTATGTTTTATATATATTTCCCTATCAATTCTAATCATATTTGTGTGTCCCTTTAATGGTAGCCAAAGATGCACCCAGTCCGTACTAAAGTATCTGTTTAACTTCTCTTACCATTCTCGGCTTAATAACAATCCATAAGCTTCTGGGATATCTACTATGATAATTTCAATTACTTGTACACATTTAGGGTGAGTCGGTATTCTGATCATCACATATTTGAGTTCTCCCATAACCTTCACCTGGGTTATGTCTAGTTGTATTACATGTTTATCGCTTTTGAGAGGAACAACGTTTAATTTTTTGCAAATTTTTTGAAGACTTCAAACGTTAAAAGGAATGGTGGGACAAAAGGTTTTCGCTTCTTATCTTCAGAATAGGAGTTCACAGTTGGTTTATTCCTTGGGTCTGTGTGAGTTAGAATCCCCCCTTGGTCAGTGTTTGTTGTAGTATTTTCTACTCACTTCAAAGATTGTAACAGAAAGTATTTTTTTTGAGGAATTATACATATGTCCATAACTGATATATTAGCCTTCAACTTCTTCAAATATTCTACTATGTTGTAATCCATCTTGGGATATTATCATGTATGGATGTTTATAGGGTTTATTCGGGGAGAAAAAGGTGTTTTCGGGTGATCGGGAGCTGGTTTCCCTCCTAAAATTTGGTTTGTAGTAAGGTTGTTTGAGACAGGTTGACCCCTACTTCGTGTTTGCATAGATAAGACTTATGCGGGTGGTTCTTGAACTTCACATAGGTCATCGGAAGGCATGGGAAAATCAGGATCCCATATCAACATGGTTGTTTTTTTTGGTGGATCAACCTCTTCCTGATCGACAACATTTATAGTTGATCTACTTGATTGTTCGGTTAGGGAGACCTCATCTAGATTTGGCCATTAGATTCATGGCATGCACCCATTGAGGGAAGTATCTTTCGAAGTGATTCTCTTGGTGATAAGTGCAGAAAGAGTTGGATGCTACATTTCCCATATCAATGTTTAGGTTGGTTGGGGGAGGTTCAATTTTTTTGAATGATGGATTCCTTTTAAAGAAAGGATTATAGGGCCTCTAGACTTGGTTTCCCTCGCCTAAACTTCTCTTCATGTCTATGATTTTCTTTGATAGTTTTTTGACCATGCATTTTAGTTCCTCTATGTCCTCACTTCCCTTTTTAGGATCTTGTTCTGTTTGTTTCCCTAGGGGTCTAGTCAACAGGAGTCCTCTCCTGGGAGGAGGTTGAACTTCTTTCTTAACTAATGAGACTTGGCCTTCTTTACATCCCTTCATTTGGAACTCTATCATTTTGGCTTCTTCAAAATTATTAGCTAAGGTTGGTTTGGCATCCATTTTCACAAACATGGAAATAGAAGTTGGGAGAGCATTAACGTATACTTCAATTTGCAACTCCTAAGTAGGTTTAGTCTTGGGCTGGAATTTGTTTAAGATGGTGTTAAATATTTGATTAAAGTCTTTGACCCTTTCCTTTGAACTCATGGTGGTGGAGAACAACTCATCCATCAAAGCTCTTGTAGTAGTTTCTTCTGCAAATTTATCTAGAAAGTCCTTTTGTAACTTTGTCCAACTAGTTATGGATCCTACGGGTAAGTTAAAATACCACGCGGAGGCTGAATTCTCAAAAGTGTAAAGGAAAACCTTGCAAACTACGTCTTCATGTTGTAAATTCATAAGTCTGATAGCTAGTATAAACTTCTTGATATGTGTCAAATTTGGCTGCATCGACAGTCATTCTCCAATGAGAGGCCATATGGGCCACCCTGAGGCTAGCCAGGGAGATTTGGAGAATCAACTAGTCTTGTGAGGTATTGAAAAAATCCAGGGGGAACGTACAACCTCTATGATTCAAACCAAAAGTCAGGATGAATGAGATGCTATGTGATTCTAATGCAAAATTCAGGGGGAATGTACAACCTCTGTGAGCATAGACAGTCTAGTGCAAAAGTCAGTGGGAACGTACAACTTCTGTGAGCATAGACAGACTAGTGAAAAAGTTAGGGGGAACATACAACCTCTATGATCCTAGTCAAACCTTGTGATCCATGAGCAAAAGTCAAGTCATATAGAAAAAGTTAGGTTGAATATAAAATTCCTATGATCTAGAAACAAACGATATTCCTAATATTGCAAATGATGTAATTGTATTGATCTAGTGTGTTGGCACATGTAAACATTATCCACCATTAAGAGCATTTTGAATTGCCTTTTCAAGAGTTCTAAATAAAGTCTTGAGTCCAGTTCTATGTTAGAACTAAAGTGTAATGTTGAGTTGCAACTAAAGTCTTGAGTCTAGTTCTATTTTAGAACTAAAGTGTAATGTTGAGTTGCAACTAAATTATTGACTCTAGTTCTAATTTATAACTAAAGTGTAATGTTGAGTTGCAACTAAAGTCTTAAGTCTAGTTCTAAGTTCGAACTAAAGCATGTCAGTATCAAGTCTAGTTCTAAGTTCAAACTAAAGAGTAATGTTGAGTCGTAACCAATCTCAAGTCTAGTTTTAAGTTCGAACTAAAGTGTAAAGATGAGTTGTAACCAATATCAAGTCTAGTTCTAAGTTTGAACTAAAGCATGAAGATGAGTTATGTTTAATCCATGCAATCGGGTTACTATTTCGAGCTTCCCCTCTTCCCCTCTTCAGCCTATATAAGAAGAGGTCGAACCCTCTCTTCAACACAGTTCTGCAACACAGTTTTCATATGCAGGTTGAGGGTGAAGTAATAGAGGAGCACATCAGTGATAAAGAGGCAGCATATTAGAGGTTTATTTCAGTAAGGTCTTGTAAGTCTTTGTTAGGTCAGATTCATCTTGGCAAGATCTTTGAGAGAAGAACATTCATGGTGGATATTTGTAAGAGATATTACATTACTAATGCAATAAAGGAATATTGTTTACTGTGGTTTTTCTCTCTGTACAGGATTTCCCCAGGGTATATGTGTTCTTGATATGCATGCTTACTTATCTACATAGTTATTGCTATTCGATTATGATTTGCAATTGTTGAAGTGTATTAAGATGGAATCAAAGTATTGAAGAAAATAAAAGAATTAATCCACATAAGAAATCAAGCTCATAATTTAACATGATATCAGAGCTTAGGGTGTGTTAAACGTGTTGAAGTGTAGCAGTAGGTACACACAGATCCAAGAAATCTTGATTAAGTTTCCAATGTGAGGTCCATGGCATCCTCCATTTCAGTCAAGGTCAAGGATAGGCTCGAAGGAGTTGCCAAATTTAATGTGTGGAAGCTCTAGATAACAAATATCTTGTAGGAGCATGATCTTGAGAAGTATGTGACCACAGTGGTGGAGGAACCCACGAATAATGCAAGAAGAGTGACTTTCATGAAGAGTCAAGAAAAGGCCAAGAAAATCATCTTTGACTCAGTCAAAGATAGTATAATGCTTGCAATGACTTTGTTAATGATTGTTGAGGACTGTATGGATACCTTGGTGAATCTGTAACAGAAACAGGCTCCAAGTCTGAAGAGGACACTTAAGCACAATATTAAGTATTTGAAGATGGATAAAAGTGAATCAGTGGCATCTTTCTGTTCCAGGATAGCCTAGATCAGAGATAAGATTTTGGTCATAGGGGTGACAGTGGATGATGATGATTTAGTGCAGGCCATTTTTGATGATCTTCCTTCTTCATGGGAGACCTTATTATCCAGTGTAAGTGGGAGAGAGATTCGGCCCACTTTTGAGAGGTTATGGAATGATTGCCTCCAGGAGGAGAGTCTCACAACTACCAAGAGTGAGACAACGAAAGAAGAGCACTCAGCTTTAGCATCAAGATTCAAGGGAAAGAAGAAAGGCACTTTTCAGAAAGGCTCTCAGTGGAAGCCAAACACCAAAGGTACATTCAAAGGCAAGAATATTGATACATGTAATATTAAATGCTTTAAGTTGTAATAAGTTGTGTCATTTTGATAAATATTGTTGGTTTAGAAATAAATGTCCAAGGAAAGGGAAACATCATGCCTCAACTATTGAGGATGATGAATCCAAAAGAAATTAGAAAAGTCCTTCTAGTGAGAAAGAAAATAGGAAAGAATATTATTTGGTTTCTTCCTTATCCAGTTCAGTTTCAATGGGGCTGAAAACTTGGTTAGTAGACAGTGGTGCATCAAAGCACATGACAATGTACAAGGAGATCCTCTCATATTTTGAGACAAAATATTTTGCAGAGCAGGTCGAGCTTGGGGATGAAAAATGTTACAAGATAGAGGGAGTAGGCTCTATCTCCTTCAGATTGGAATCTAGGGCTAGACTTCATGTTGATGAAGTATTATATGTTCCAGGGATCAAGAAGAATCTACTATCATTTGCAACCCTTGAGGGCAAGGGATATTGGGTGATCTTCAAGGATAGGAAGGCACTATTATGAGCTAAATATGGGCTAAAGGTAGCCACTTAAGTACAGCATAACCCATTGGAACTCGCAGTGGAGGACTGTATGTCGTGTCAGGACAGTGATTTTCGGAATTGGCTCATGATGCGAATAGCTCCAGTGAGTTGTGGCATAGAATACTTGGACATATTCATTACAAAGCTCTTCTAGATCTATAGAACATGGTATATGGCATGCCCTCTATCTCTCTTAGTAAAAATGAAATTTGTAAGGGATGCATGTTAGGTAAAAATATAAAGAAAGCATTTTCTAGTAGTGACAACGGAGCTCAGGGCATCTTATATCTGGTTCATTCTGATGTATGTGGTCCCATGTCATCTCCCTCACTCAGTGGTTGTTTGTATTATGTCATTTTTATTGATGATTACTCAAGAAAATGTTGGATATATTTTCTTAAAGCTAAAAGGGAAACATTTGACAAATTCAAAGAATATAAAGCCTCCATTGAAAAGAAAACATGGAAACACATTAGAATCCTAGAATTGACAATGGAGGAGAGTTTGAATCTCTTCAGTTTGAGGATTTCTGCAAGTCAGCATGAATCAAGAGACAGTTGATTGTGCCATATAACCCTCAGCAAAATGGTGTTGCTGAGAGGAAAAACGAGACTATTTGTGAGGTAGCAAAAGCAATGATGTTTGACCAGGATCTGCCAAATTCTTTATGGGCATAAGCTATCTCCGCTGCCATGTAAACAGGTGTCCACGTGCTATTTTGAAGGACAAGACTCTTGAAGAAGTCTTCTCAGGGTTCAAACCTGAAGTAGGGCATCTAAGGATATTTGGATGTCCTGTGTATATTCATGTCCCCAAGGAAAAGAGGACAAAGATGGAATCCTCAGGAAAGAAAGGGGTGTTTGTGGGGTACACTGAGAACTCCAAGGATTACAAGATTTATGTACCAGGTCAGAGGAAAATAGAGGTAATCAGAGATGTGACTTTCCATGAGGAAGCCACATTTAAGAAATCCATAGGGCTTCAACAGGATTCAGAAGCAATTCAACCATCTTCACCCTCTTCTCAAAATGAAGAGTCAGATGATCAGAGGGAGGAACCTCGTGAAGGGCCAAGTAATGAGCCCCTAGAACCTACTGAAGTGTTAGAAATAACTCTTGAAGAACCTCCAGCCAAAAGGAATCCAGGGTGGCTTAAAGAAATAGTGCGGGAAGCAGAAAGGATAGCTACTCCCAAAGGAACTTTTAGGGAAAGGAAGAGGCCTCATAGGTTTTATGGTTATGTTGCACTGATGAGTAGCATTAGTGATGTCAAACCTTCTTCATTTGAAGAAGAATATAAATTACAAGTATGGAAGGATTTCATGCTTGAGGAATACCGGTCTATTATAAAGAACAATGTTTGGGACGTTGTGCCAAGGCCAAAAGACAAATTAGTGGTTTCTTCCAAATGGATCTATAAGATCAAACATGTAGCTGATGGAAGTGTGGAAAATTTCAAAGCAAGATTTGTAGCCAAAGGCTTCACTCAGAAAGAAGGAATCAACTACAACGAGACTTTTTCTCTTGTAGCCAGGTATACCTCCATTCGAGCTATTATTTCTTTAGCTTCCGTACTTGGTTGGAAGCTACATCAGATGGATGTAAAAACAACATTCTTGAATGGAAATATTGAATAGGAGGTCTTTGTGGAACAACCAGATGGTTTTATATTTCATAACAAAAGCACTCATGTATGAAATCTAAGGAAGGCCTTCTATGGCCTTAAGCAGGCTCCTATAGTTTGGTATGACAGGATTGATGGCTTTCTTAAAATCCTAGGCTTTCAGAAAAGTGATGTTGATGCAAATCTATACTTCAAGGTAAGAGGTAACCAACCTGTTATACTAATCCTTTATGTTGACGATCTCTTTCTAACAAGAGATGAAGGGATAATATCCTGGTGTAAGAGGGAGCTAACCTCAGAATTCAAGATGAAAGACTTAGGCTTGATGCATTACTTCCTAGGATTGGAAGTGTGGCAAATACAGGGTGAGATATTTATGGCACAAGGAAAATACACAATGGATGTACTAAAGAGGTTTGGTATGATGGATTTCAAATCCATGTCTACTTTGATGGTTACCAACCTGAGGAAGCTACATGATCCTGATACAAGTTCAGATTTGGTGGATCCCACCATGTATAGGCAACTGATTGGATCATTGATGTACATGATCCACACTAGGCAATATATATGATATGAATTGATTGCAATGTGTGAGTTCATGACTGAACTGAGATAGAGACACTGGGTGGAAGAAAAGCACATCTTGAGATATCTTAGAGGGACCATTGCTTATGGTCTGAGATATACATCCAGTGGTGGTTTATTTTTTCATGGGTATGCAGATGCTGACTGGGAAGGAAGCCCAGTGGATCGGAAGAGTACTTCTGGATACTTCTTTATTTTAGGATTCGCTATGATATATTGGTCAATCCAAAAGCAGGGATCCATTGCATAGAGTACAACAGAGGCTGAGTACATTGCAGCAAGTGATGCTAGCAAGGAAGCAATATGGCTCAGAAAATTGGTTTATGGGTTGTTTGGTGACAAGATCGAGACGATAATGGTCCTCTATGATAATAAAAGTTGTATAAAATTGATAGAGAACCTAGTATTTCATGACAGGTCAATACATATTGACATGAGGTACCACTACATCCGAGACTTGGTCCAGAGAAAAACTGTAAAGTTACAGTACATAGCCATGAGCGAGCAGGTAACTGATATCTTGACCAAGCCTCTGACCTCCAGATAGTTTGTGCAGCTGAGAGGCAAGATTGGTGTGTCTGAGAATGACTCCCTCGCTTAGAGGGAGTGTTAAATTTGGTAGCATCGATAGTCATTCTTCAATGAGAGGCCATATGGGCCACTCTGAGGCTAGCCAGGGAGATTTGGAGAATCAAATAGTCTTGTGAGGTATTGACAAAAGCCAGGGGGAATATACAACCTCTTTGAGTCAAACCAGAAGTTAGGATGAACGAGATGCTATGTGAGTCTAATGAAAAAGTCAGGGGGAATGTACAACCTCTGTGAGCATAGACAGTCTAGTGCAAAAGTTAGGGGGAACATACAACCTCCGTGAGCATAGACAGACTAGTGAAAAAATCAGGGGGAACATAAAACCTCTATGAGCATAGTCAAACCTTGTGAGCCATGAGAAAAAGTCAAGGCATCTAGAAAAAGTTAGGCTGAATATAAAATTCCTATGAGCTAGAAACAAACGATATTCCTAATATTGAAAATGATGTAATTGTATTGATCTAGTGTGTTGGCACGTGTAAACATTATCCACCATGAAGAGAATTTCGAATTGCCTTGTCAAGAGTTGTAAATAAAGTCTTGAGTCTAGTTCTATGTTAGAACTAAAGTGTAATGTTGAGTTACAACTAAATTTTTGAGTCTANGCAACTAAAGTCTTGAGTCTAGTTCTACTTTAGAACTAAAGTGTAATGTTGAGTTGCAACTAAAGTCTTAAGTCTAGTTCTAAGTTCGAACTAAAGCATGCCAATCTCAAGTCTAGTTCTAAGTTAAAACTAAAGTGTAATGCTGAGTTGTAACCAATCTCAAGTCTAGTTCTAAGTTAGAACTAAAGTGTAAAGATGAGTTGTAACCAATCGCAAGTCTAGTTCTAAGTTCGAACTAAAGCATGAAGTTGAGTTATGTTTAATGCATGCAATCAGGTTACTATTTCGAGCTTCCCCTCTTCCCCTCTTCAGCCTATATAAGAAGAGGTTGAACCCTCTCTTCAACATAGTTCTGCAACACAATTTTCATATGCAGGTTGAGGGTGAAGTAATAGAAGATCACATCAGTGATAAAGAGGGAGCATATCAGAGGTGTATTTTAGCAAGGTATTGTAAGTCTTTGTTAGGTCAGAGTCATCTTGGCAATCTCTTTGAGAGAAGAACATTCATGGTGGATAGTTGTAAGAGATCTTACATTATTAATGCAATAAAGGAATATTGTTTGTTGGGGTTTTTCTCCCTGTACAGGGTTTCCCCAAGGTATATGTGTTGTTGATATGCATGTTTACTTATCTACATAGTTATTGCATTCGATTATGATTTGGAATTGTTGAAGTGTATTAATTTGGAATCAAAGTATTGAAGAAAATAAAAAAATTAATCCGCATAAGAAATCAAGCTCATAATTTAACAATATGGTCTTTAGGGAATCCTAAGGTTTTAGGGTCAAATTTAGGAAGTAACTTCTCTGGGTGTCGGGGAAGGTTATGTATCCATCCAGGGATGGCCAAAGAATCTCTGGCCAACCAAGGTTGATTATTCTGAGGTGGATTTCCCCTTTCTTCATCATGGTCATAGTTATCTTGCATGTCTTCAGATCCTGAGTTAATCCCTTCTTCTTCTTAAAACTAGTCGGGCTTGGAGAAGTTACCGGCTGGTGTTTCCGGGATTAGATTAAGAGGATTTTCAATTTTAGTGAGGGAGAAATATATTAGGTATTATAGGATGTGCACAAAAACCTGGTCCGGGGATTCGACCATTGGTTTGCTTATTTGTTTTCTTCGAGGAAGTAATGGAGCTAAGGGAAACCCATCGATCTGTCGGGTGTATGCTCTTGTGATTCTTCTGAATTGATTCAATTCATCGTGAGGAAGAGAGTAAGGTATATCAGGTAATAGGTGTTCTTCCTCATTCTTGGGTGAGTTAATCATTTTAGGAGTACTCATTGTGTGTGGGTTGTCTTGGGAATGACTAGCCATGCATGTGGGTTGTTTTTTAATCTACAGATTGTCTGAAATATTATGTGAAATATATATTCAAACATCGATTCTTCAGGCCCTCCTTCTAGTTCCAATTATGATGAGGGGTCCTAAATCCATTTGAATCAACAACAATAACCAAACCCTCCATTGAGACCCAATTAGACTTTGCGGTGTTTAATAGTGGAATGGTTCTATAGATCTTGCAATCCAGCCAAAATAATCGATGGTCTTTACATTTTCTTGTGAAGGATTTCTCCTTCAATTCATATGTTCTCTTTTTGTGTTTTCTCTTATGTGGGATTGATATAATATAAAGTCAGTATAAACCAACTAAGTGACAAAGTGAGAACAAGATTAACTACTGGAGAAGAGGCTGAGCTTGGGATAACCCTTTCACTCTAGCATGTAGACAATGATTGTCTACCACAGGCCTAGTACTAATATGTTAACTGTGTCAGTATTCCAATTACAAACTGAGATACAATTTATCAGAAGAAAACATGCATGCGATAAACGATGGAAAGTAAAATAATTCACTCAACTCTAATCATCAATCACATAATAACACAACGATTTATTTTGATGATTAAAGACAAGAATTGTAAAACATTGAATCAGATAACTTATCAACAAATTTAGTAGCTATTTCTCGTTACAACATCCATTCATGAGACGAAATAAGAAATAATTCTTCTCCACATCCAACCATACACTTATTTGATGAAAAAAACAAACTTATCTCTGGTCCCAAAATGACTTCTCAATTAAAGGCATCTCTGAAATAGTTCTTAACAAAACAAAAAATGAGGGTCTTTGAAACAACCATCGACCCTTGATAATAGGTCAATCCTCCTATTTATAACATACTATTAACTAAAAATAACTATTAAAGTGCAACTAAGTAAAACAAAACTCACCACATGGCGCTCTCTTCTATCATTTTTTCTAAGAGTCATTTCAAGATATCACTTAAGTGGGTGACTCTTCTCGTACTTAGACCACTTGATGGATAGATCCTCACATGTGTTGGCATATGGGAATCTATGATGTTCCATTGGGGTCGATTGAATCTCTCTTATCTCTACCGCTTGTGCCTGATACTTGACTATACTGGCACTTAACTGTTGCAACATAGCCTGAACTTTGATCGGGTGCTACATAAACTGTCGCACCTCACCTAGCACTGTGTCTGTCACCTTTGTTATTTCTTCAACCCATGATGAGTCTTGCTCAAAGTGCGAATTGACTATGTTAAGAACCAAATATCAATATAGCATAGAAAAACCTCGGAAAAAGTACTCAACGCCTTGAAAAAGAGATAATTTCAGATAATAAACCACTTAAATGTTCAAGTACAAGATGATTCAAAATGAAAATGTCTCCTTGGTATATATAGGAGACTAGGAGGTATAATTACAACTAATGGCCTAAAGCTAACATAAATAAAATAACATTACTAATATAATATGCCCCAATTAAGGGGTAATGAGCCAATATTAGGGCTTAACATGCCCCTCCCCTTGGGACAAGTGTTGTCCATGATGCTTGAGTAACTCTGGATGCTTCTGTATAAAAGACTCATCTTCCCAAGTGGAATCTTCAGCTGGTAGTTTCCTCCATTTAATGAGATACTCTGAAATGGATCTATTCCTCATCTGGTGAATCCTTGTGTCAGTGATGGCTTCAGGATCCAATATGATTTTTCCTTCCTCACAAGTTCGGGCAATATAGTTTGAACTGGGATCTTGTCGCCTATAACCTTCTTTAAGCATGAAACATGGAAAACTGGGTGTACTTGTGAAGATGCAGGC
>JASDQU010440220.1:32376-54070 GCA_032191745.1 Picea mariana | reverse complement strand
GGGTTATAGAGGTCTACCAATCAGTTCAGTCGGCGAGTGGCACCCTTGGAGCACGTGGTGCATCCTGAAGGGCACGTCGTACAGAAGAAATTTAGTCGGTGGGTGGCACCCTTGGAGCACGTGGTGCATCTTGAAGGGAACGTCGCCAAAAGAAAGTCCAGAGGCGAGTGGCACCCTTGGTGCACATGGTGCGACCTGAAGGGCACGTCACGGTAAAGGTGGTTGATGGAGTCAGCCTAATTAGCCCTAAGTCGCCAGCCCTGAGACCTTAAATGGTTAAAGACGATGGGAAACCAGGCTTGAGCGTTAATTAGGTGTCTAGGAGGTCCTAACCTTGCAGGGTAGGACGGGCGGGAGGTCAGTCGTATTTAGTGGTCAGTTTTACTTTTTGCTGAGTGTCTGCGTTGTGCACCTCTGCCTATGGTTGTGGTTGTGGTGGTTCTCGTTGAGGCGTTCGGCGTTCTTGTGCTGAACCTCGTGTTGAGTCTTGTTGTTAGTCGAGTGACATCATACAGTTCATTATGTTGCTACTTCTACTCGCGCGCACACACCTTAAACACACACACACACAAAAAAAAAGTTTTCACCTGTTACTAGCATGGTTGTCGTAACGAGGCGGATCGTTACATACAGTCCATAAAAATCACACATATAGAATTTTTCAACCCTCCTAGAATTGCATTAATTGCTCTTGAGTTGTTATTGCATATTTTATTTCTTCCTGCATCTTTGGGTGGAGTAGTTGGTGCAATGTAACCATCTACAACAAATTTCCAAATATCAAAACCAAGAGCCAACAAGAAGTTTTTCATTCTTATTTTCCATAGAGCATAACCACCTCCATTAAACAATGGTGCTTTGTTGTTAAATTCCTTCTTTCTGATCCATCTTTAGGATATACCTTTCATTTGTTACACTGTACTGAAGTCACCTGATTTGATACCAATTGTTGGAATACTGAGAGGGGGGTGGGGGTGAATCAATATTACCCTTTTTCAACAATTAGCAGCTACTTTTATATTTTGTTAATTATCACAGTAGATCAACAATAGACTTGTTTGTAAAATCAATTATATAAATATAAATAATATGAATTACAAGGATTTTTTGAATAACAGTGAAGGACACCAATCCGTTTTAGAGAACCAACTCTAGGAGACACAAATCCCCTTCTTTAGGGCACCAACCTTAGGAAGCATCAAATCCATTGTTTTTTAGGGCACCAACCCTATGAATCACCAACTCCCTTGTCTTTAGGGCACCAACCCTAGGAAGAACCAACTCCCTTGTCCTCAGGGTACCAACCCCAGGAAGCACCAACTCCCTTTTCTTTAGGGAACCAAACCCAGAAAGCACCAAATCCCTTAAATTACACTTGCTTAGTAAAGGATATGAATCCTTCCATGCTCCTCCTTTCCACCCTCACTTCATAAGAATCATCAGTTCTTCTTCTTGGAGTTTGCTTCTATTTTGATCTTCTGATATGGACTTTAGAGACACCTCTTCTGCACCGTTCTTCCTTTCCTATATAGTCACCCAACTGGTGTGAGCTATGAATCATTGTGTCCCTTTGTTTGGACCATCACACCTCTTTATTTAGATTAAAAAAAATAATGTTTGTTTTTCTTCATTATTATTCAAACATTATCGTGAAGGATTTTCAAATTAGTTAGAGTGATTTTCATAAATCAATCACTAATATGGATCGATTTCATGTTTAACTCAATTCCATGTCTCTACAATATTGCAGAAATTGAATTCTGCAGAGGCGCTTCCTTCAAACCATTTACATGTGATCATATGCGCAAAACCACATGATTATTAATTTAAGTGATGTTCCTAGTGCTTCACGGCTTATGTGTTCGTAACCCATGACCAGGGGTTGGAACCTAGTCCTCAGGACTTTAGTCTTCAGGATCTTTTTCTCTTTCATCCAGTCTTCCAAAGTTTGACCTCTCATAAGGATTGATCTAATGGTTAGCATGATTCTTGAAACCAAATCAATGGTCTAGCTTTGATCCTTACACTATCCTTCCACTACTTTATCCAATGGCTATAACTTAATCAAAGGTTTAGATGGACGACCACTATTTAGTTAGGGACTTCGGGGGTTCAAAGGTCCAGGTAATTACTTTTCCAATTTTCACCAGAGTTGGTCATCGTCGAAGTTTTCAACATGGGAGTGCTTACGTCATCTTTCAACATGGGAGTGCTTACGTCATCTTTCCACTATGTTTTTATCTAATGGTCATGTGAGAATCTAGAGGATCTTAGATCAACGATTAACATTGACTTCGACATTCGACACTTCGAGTAGTTGTTGGTTTCCCCTGAAGGACAAAATCCTAGAGTGACGTAAATTGCTGACGTCATTGTTGATTTGGAAATAACCGAGTGGCTGCCACGTGTCACTTATATTTGTGACTTACGTGTACCTAAAATGAAAATTGGACCTTAACACTTGTCACCATTTGATTGTGCCACGTGTCCTTGCTGACGTGGATTGTCTGATGTGTCACATGTCCTCCTCCTGGATCTAACGGTCATAGGTTCATATGAATCCTTGATCCAACGACTGTGATTAGTTCTAGATCAATGGTCTAGATTCATTTCGGCTTTCGATACTTTGGGTTATTCACTTTTCCGACTTCCCAATTCTCCCGGAGTGAGATTCCCCGAATNCCTCGAGTAAACATCGACTAACTTGACTTCATATGATGATCCTTCTTTGACGCGATCGGTTCTAGATCAATGGTATAGATTCATTTTGGCCTTGGGACTTTGGGTTATTTGCTTTTCCCACTTCTCAATTCTCTCGGAGTGAGATTTCCCGAATAAACCTCGAGTAACTTGACTTCATATAACGATCATTTTTTGACGTGATCAGTTCTAGATCAATGGTATAGATTCATTTCGACCTTTGGGACTTTCAGTTATTCGATTTTCCCACTTCCTAATTCTCCTAGAGTGATATTCCCTGAATAAACCTCAAGTAATTTGACTTCATCTAACGATCCTTCTTTGACACAAAAAGATTAACACGATCCAACGGTTGTTGAGATTTCGGCTATTCGGGATCTCGAGCCTTTGGCCTTTCTTATCCTATCCTTCCATTTTATTTTGATTGGACGATGAATATAAATATCGAAATTATTTCTTAGATCAGATGACTCATGTCCTTCCTTGATATTTAATGGTTGGAAAACCTCCCGAAGCTCCTGCTTCATATCTGTTGGTTGAGATCTAATTCTTCCCAACCTATGACTTCCCCTCAATATGATGGTCCTGGACTATCTCGAAATGATAATGGACGGATCATGTGCATCATCTCTTATGATATTTTGGGTTTATACTTGGATTCCAATTGAACCAATATCATTGATTTGTTGGGAATTCAATCCCTATCGCGTTAATGTGCTTTCCCTTCTGATCTTCCATTAACATTTCTTGCTTTTGATCTGTTCATCGCTATTTCTCTTGAGCTTTTAATAACCGTTTGTACATTATTTTATGCACTGATATTTAGTCGCTAACCCTCCTAAGCTATGAATTCCTTGTGCTTCGTTACTTCTTATGTACAAGTATCTCTACCTACTATGATCTCATGCAATCTAATACGCTGCCTCTCCTAAGATTTAGGTAGATTCCTTTGCACCTCGCACTATGTCTTATGCGCAACTTACTACGTTATTCTCCTGATCTTTATTAATGTTCTTTTGTGCCCTATTTTTCATCAATGACAATTAATCATAAGAAATCATCATCACATAACAATGACTTCGACCATTGACATCGATGGAAATATGTCCAACACTTATAGGTCCTTTTATTTTCTTTTTATCCACTCAACAATCGAACAGAGCACATCCTTATTTATAATGTTTTTTCCCGAGTTCCCTTTCTTGTATGTGGATGCGTATTAGTTACATTGTGGACATAATTTGACCAAATCAAAGTCTTTTTAGTTACACTTATGTCTAAATAAAGTATGTGGATGCATGAAAGTTACATTGTGGACAAATTTTGACCATATCAAAGTCCTGTCAGTTACACTTCTGTCTGAATATTGTATGTGGATGCGTGATAGTTATATTGTGGACAAATATTGACCAAATCAAGATCCAATTATAGATGAGAATTATTTGAATAAATCAAACGGACCAAATATTCATACGAATGAGCTCCAACTCATCTCCAACAAAAAAAACTTAGTCTTATCAGGGCATCTCCTCATGAATGACTCAACAAATCACATTATGGTCTATAGAGCACCCACTGCACATAAAAAATAAGAGGCCAAGGATCAATCCACAAGTCTTCATCTTGTTGCACTTTCCCTATGGTGCACTCACCCAGTCTCTTCATTCATCTCATCACTTGTTGTTGAGGAAAAGGTATGAATTACCTTACTCAATCATTTTCAAATCTTGCCTGGCTAGGACAAGATAGTCGAGAATGTCACCCTTGGTTTTATAGCCTCAAAAATATTCTCTCAATCCGTAAGTATTAATTACTAGGATTAAGGATGATTTATTAATGAAAGGTTTGGTTCAGTCCTGAACCTTGCTATCACAAAGAGAATTAGGTTTTGAATAAACTCAAGAATGAATCAAAACTGAAACTATCTTATGAAACCAAAAGAGAAAACCTTAGTCTTGCTTTCTCCTTCTATTCTCCCTTCCAACCTCATTCAATTCAACGTACAAGCCAAGCCTATTCACCATAGCACTAAACAATTAATCAACCACATATCCATTGCCATATCACTTTTGCATAGTGCGCCACCCCTTTGTAATGTCAACCTCTTTAAAATAACAATGTGCTAGAAACATTATCCCATGTGCAACCACTTATGAAACTCAAACAAGGCACATAACTATAGTAGCAATGGTCTAGAGCACCCATACTTTGTCACAATAATACATACCATTAGATATTGAGTATAGTTCTTTTATTCAAAAGAGATCCATTATTATCCTCTATCAAGATCATTTAAACCATTTAATTCCAAGTTTAATGCGATATCAAAACCAAAACTGATAATAATTCTTTCATCCACAGGGAAACCTTAACATATTCTATGAGAGGTCATCAAAGCCATTAAGTGCCATGTTTTAATCATCCAACCATCACACGTTACCACAATATTTTAAACCATGATTTGAAACAAGTGAATTGTAGAAGACTATGCTAGTACCATCACATAGGAAAACAAAAGATAAGCACAACATATCCACCATAGTGCCATAAGTCTAACAAGGGGGTCCCACCTACTAGTTTATTATTAATATAAATAAATAATAGATCTTGGCAATCAATTGCGAGCATAGTATTCATCGTTGTGATTTTAAGCGTCAACGCTTGTCACACGAGCTTCATTTTGTGACACTCCACTACACCATTCGTCACATTGGCTTAGGGCACCCTGCATATTTTCATCTGTGCAACTTACACATATTCTATCATAGTACACTCCTTTGTGCAACTTCCACATATTTCGTCACAATGCACTCCGTCACATTGGCTTTGTCTTGATCCAATGGTCATTGTTCATTGATGCTTGCAAGGGTTATTAAACTCTATTTTCTTTGATTTCACTTCATACATTCATGTGGTCATCTATGCACCTTCCAATCTTCCTCTGCATTTCTAATTATCTTTCACACACTTCCACTTCCTGTGCGCCATATTGTCTTGTGAGCTATATTGTCTGTGTGCCATATTGTCTTACCTGCCATACTATCTGTGTGCCATTTTCATTACATCTTTGACACCAATGAAAATATATGCACAACCGATGTTAGGATATTTAGACACTTAGGAGTTAGGTAAGGTCAACTTGGTATAATGTATTGTTAGGTTCACATGTTTTTCTTAGTGTGTTTCTTTAGTATGCATTTGTAGTTAGGTAATCCGACAATCACAATATGTTCTTGACATAGAGTGATCCAACAGATCATATTCTCCTTGATCTTAATGACTACATTGATCCGTGGATTAACATCCGATTGGTCCATGATATCTATTTAAAGAGAATGGAGAGTCATTTACCGATGATCGATTATGAGAAACTCTATTGTAAATATCTCTGTAAATTTTTATTTTGCATTAATAAATTGCTCCAAGTGGCCATGTTGGCTGGGGATGTGGATGTTTCCCCATAAGGGTTTTACAATGTCAAAACATCGGTGTGTTGATCATTAATCTGGTTGTGTGAGTGGTTATTGAAGGTGTTTGTCCTCTATTGGAATACTTGTGTTGTTGAACAAAATGCATTGAATGATCTGATATGGTCCATAAAACTTTAGTGCTAGGTTCTAATGGTTCTTGTCTTTGAGATATGTTTGGTTATAAGGTTGTAGATGAAGAAACACTTGATCCCTTCTTTAAAATAGTTATTGGAGCAATGTTGATTTGAATACTGCTTCATTCTATTTTGAGACAAAACCAAATTGTCCTTAAGTGTACCGAGAATTTCCACTCTGGTGATAAGCATGTAATCTACTTATTGAACCTTGTATGTGTTGGGTAAGTATAAAGCGATTGAAGGAGATTTTTATCCACAAATAGATTTATATGGTGATATTTTAGTAGCACCATGGTAGATGGTATTGTACCACCATTTTGCAAGAGGTAGACACTAAACCCATTGTCCTTGTCGACCTAATGAAAAACATCACAAATATGTTTCTAGACACTTATTGACCACCTTTATTTCACCATCTGTTTAGGGATGATAAGCCATGCTCATTTTCAAGTGTTTTCCCTATAGTTTAAACAATTTGTACCATAATTTTCTACTGAAGGTGGGATCACAATACATCATGATGGAACTATGCATACCATGTAATTTAAAAATATAATTCATAAATAATTAGAAAACTATGGATGGTGTAAATGGGTGTTGTAAGGCACAAAAGTGAGAATATTTGGAAAGCTACCACCACGATGACATATTTTTAACTGACCTTAGGAAGGCCAACCAAGAAATTCATGGAAATGTCAATCCAAATAGTGGTTGGGATTGATAGCAATTGCAATGTCTCTGGGGTCTTTATTGTTTCACCCTTATTCCTTTGACGTGTGTCACATCCAATGAAAAAGGTATGGATGTCATTTTTCATGCCTTTCAAAAATCAGGAGTGCTTGTATCCTTCATATATTTTCTAAAAGCATGAGTGGTCTATATTAGGAGAAGAATGCAATTCCATTAAAATCCTTTTGTTTAAAGCACAATTTTGTACCAAAAAATACACCCTTTTGTTGAGATCAATTCTCGCTTCCGTAATTTCCCTCGCCTTCTCTATTTTACCAACTCATTTTGTAATTTTATTTTCCCTCTTCTATACTTACCCTAATTCCCCTTTTCTTTTTTCCCTTATATTCTCCCTTTCTAGTTCTTATACTTAGTCATTTTTCCAAAATGGTGGGTTTGCGGGTTTGTGGATTCATAGATCCTCATCTCCATCCACACTCTCACATCATGAGTCTGACCGAACTCCACATTATTCTATACTTAACTATTTTTTGCAGTTGCGAGTTCCCGGGTTGGAGGGTTTCAAGCTTTCATATCCCTTGTTCCGTGAACTACATTTTGTACCCGAACGATCCACGATCTACATTTTGGCCATTCGATTTCCTGAGATCCTAAGTACTCATCCCTCCTATGATAAGTCTGACCAATCTCATTACAACACTTATCCAATTCTTAACCTTTTGCAACGACGGGTTCATAGGTTCCCGGGTTGATGGGTTCACAAAAGTCCCAAATGTTATTTTCTTTCATCCGTCCCCGCTACCTTTGTGCTTTTTCCAAGACACATTTAGTATGGTTTAATGCTAATAAATCATCATGTAAGTCCCATAAATATTTTCATTAATAGGTGAAGGGATCGAATAATTTTCTCATTAAACCACATTAAAGCATGATTTATAGAAGATAAAATATTATATCTCAAGCTCTCATTTCTAACATTATCTGGACCAAAAGAATGCTCTCATCAACTTATGGTAGTAGTAGCTCAACAAAATTTCTGTGGAGATAATTTGAACATTTTTGGACGAGAGGATCAAATTTTTCAGTGGTCTAGAGCATACTCTTATTATTCATCCCCTTTTGCTAAGAAGGAAGTAATTTGGATGTCTGAAATTTCATGTGCAGGCTGTGTTCCTGAAGTTTTTGACTACAAGGAACTGGTTTCTTGGTGCGCTGAGAAACATATACTAAGCCAATGAATGATTCCACTCTAGGACCATTCTCCTATCATTCTTTCACCACAAGTATTCCATAAAATGTTGAAACTCCCAGAGCTGACACTCACCTTCAAAGGTGAATATTGCGGGGACTTCTTGAAAAAAAAATGACAAAATCCTGGATATATTACCTGAATTCATGGAGAATCCCGCGACCATCCTTGAAGATATTACCAGATTGCAGGTCAACCTTTTCAAAAACTCATTTTAGGAAATGGCTTGGTTATTTACCAGAGTTACAAGCCAAGAAAATGTTGCCAGCATCTCCCATACGATTCTTTACATCTTATACTTTACTGTCAAGGAGAATGCCATTTTTCATTGGGGGAGGTTGATTTCCATTGAAATATATTCCCAATTGTTTCAATATAAAAAGGATAATAAATTCTGTATGTATTCTTATTTGGTTTTCACGATAACACATTGCTGCCAGTTCCCTAAATTGTCTATATGCAAGAAGGTGAATTTTGAATTTGACCCTGTGACCTTTTGGTACCCAGCGTTATGAAGGCACAAAGATTCCCTGCATTTTTATGAAGTTTTCAATGACTTTGTCTCGGTTCTCAAAGGGTTGTTGTTTGGACGAGATACCCCAAGAATATTGGCTCAAGCTAGTAAATTCCTAGATAGAAAGGGGACTTTGGAACAAATGGAGAATTACAATGTCATCAGGATTTTCGGTTCCAAGGAAAATCCTTCCTTTCTACCATGCCATATATTTGACATAATGTTTGTTACAGAAGTTGTAAGGCAATATAACTTTTGGTTTCACTTTTTTCATGAAAAATGAAAAAAAAAAACAATTCATTCCTTTGCCTTGGAAAGTTGGGGATTTTGTATTTAAAAGTATGATTAATTTGCAAACCACTTCCACAACTTGAATCTCAAGTATGCTAAAAAGATCATATGGTTTTAACCTAATGGAATATTTGTGGAACACATGTTAACAATGGGTTTTATAAATTCATTTATCCACACTGTTCTAGGAGAAGAAGACTATAATCACCTGGGAAACCCTACCCATAGTGCTAGCGATTTAGGGACAATACTTAGTAAAAATGAACTATACAGACAGAGAGGAAAAGGTCCCAGTGAGAAGAGTTCCCAGTCCCCACTCATCAATCCTAAGACTACAACACCTCGGAGCAGTGCTCCAGTGACCCACCCATCTAAAAAGGTATCCAACAACAGTTCAGGCGGAGGAGGAGATAAGAACCCCCCTCCAGGAAAAAGTGAAAGCTCACATAAACTTCCTCTGAGGAAGAAGAGGAAGAATATTGTACAAGAGGAAGAAGAGAATCACTTTGAAAGTGACATCAATATGTTTTCCCTCAAAGATATGGAACTCGAGGCTGACATTGAGAATATGTTTCCTAACATTGATCATCCAAGAGGCCTGACCCACTAAAATTAGTCGTTGGAAACTGTTGAAATTGAGATATTTGATGAAGAAGAATCATTTGTGTTTCAGAGCGCTGTTTTTGATAGCGAGTCTAAAAAATTAATTACTGAAAAGACTGATGTGAAGAATAAAAAGGGGAAATCTCTTTCATAGGTTAACCTAAGAAATATGTGGCCTTCCCAAATTTACAGAATTCATAAAGAAACTGACAATGCATTGGATGATTCCATTGGTGGTCTCGAAGCAGAAAATATAAAGTTAAGGGAAAGGATTAAGGAACTTGAAGAGACTTTGACGCCTCTTCCACTCCTTGCCAGCCCTTTGGTGATTGTTGGAACTGCCATGCCCACAAAAAAAATAAGAGGATCCTCAATATTACTCACATAAGCCATGAGATATGTGGAGAATAATATCAAGAAAAGAATGGCATTGATTACATAAGCTTGGGAAATTTCAAAGAGCATGATTTATTTTGGCTCGAGGGTGCATTCCTTCCTTGAATATCTAAATGCCAACCTAAAAAATGAAGAATGTTTCTACTTTGATGCCGTGGTACCCTTTGGTATTAAAATTTCCAACATGTTAGAGTAAAAGAGAAGAGAGGAAGACCTTCCCTCTCCAAGTCATATCAAACAGATGAATGCTTGCTGGAAAGAGAAAATAAAGAACTTGAACAACATCGTTCAGGCATGAAAACCAAGCCATAACAAGGAGAGGAGCTTTTCAAAAGACTCATAGAGGTGGACCTAGCCGAAAGCACTAACGAGGTCCAAGATCCCAAGTTTATCCTAAACTCATTGTTCCTAACAAAACAACAGTTCGATGAGCAAGATGATATTTTTAAAGGATTGTCAATTGAAAAATTATATGGCATAATTGAATATGATGAGAATGTCATAGATAATTGGCTAGTATATTATTCCGTAAAAATATTGAATAAATATTACATGGCATTTCCATTGATCTTCATGACTTGGAGGGTGAGATGTTCAATATTAAAATCCGGCATGAGATCAATGTGGCACCTATGCAAAGTTACATCGAATAATGGTTCAAGAAGGCTATCGACAAACTGAAAAATGAAGGGCAAGAAGAAGTTGAGACGGTTCCAGTAACCATCAATGAAAATGATAAAAGGACATCAACGAGAAAATGAAGAGGCAGGCGACCATCATAGTAAGTTTATGCTGATCACATCTTTCTTTTCTTTATCAAGTCCTTCATCCAATTACTCCACCTCTTTCACTAGAAAGGTTTAACCAAATACTGGTAAATCCTTTTTTTCTTCTTACCAGGTCTTGATGATTCTTCTACCGCCCACCGTCTTCTTTCTAAAATATTATTTCTTGTATTTATTTGCTTTATGCTCAGTGGGAGCCCCAATCCCAGTCTTTAAGACAAAAATATTTACAATTTCAAGAATATGTAATAGACTATATATTTTTTGAAATTCCAAGAGAACTATTTCGGGAACAATCTCAACTGTGCTTTGTAACCTTGTTTTTAGAATATAAAGTATTTGAGGTTGATATATCATTATATTTATTTGAGATTCCCATGTGTCCACTCTGTTAAAGTTCTCTTATGCATGTAGATCATCTTCTTTTTTATTTTATGTGATCATAAATCTTTATCCCAAACTATTATGGATGTGAGGATATTTTTATTACTTGCTTTAAATGTGTGATTCCAGGTCCTTTCTCAGGAACTTTCTTTAAAAAGAAAACAAAAACATTTTTCTTTCAATTTATTGTAATTTTTTTGTTTCTTTGAATTACTATAACGAACTTCTGTCAAGTCCCACATTTTGAATATTTTAAAAATCTCAAGAAAATCTAAAGAGGAGTACCACCTCTATAAAAACAAAGGGGGATTTACATCCTCGTGAGGTTTCCGTTTTGGTCCCAACGGATTCAAGTGTCAACATTTTTGGCATTCGTACTGGGAACATGAATTGAAAATTTGGAACCTGGCCCAAATTTTGTAAAAGAATATATGACTTTACCCTAGGGTAATCAACCCCATTTGGAAATTGGATTGAATAATCAATGAAGCATTCTACACCAGTTGTACAATTTGGTAGTAACAAAATCCTGAACTCGAGAAGAGTTAGAAGGGTCCTGACAGATCTTAGTCCAAGAAGAATAAAGATAAATCCTTCGAAGAAAGAGGAGAGAGGAACGCCAAGACCATAGAAATCAAAGGCTAGCTAGAGCAACACAAGAACAAGGTCGAGGTTGAAGTTGGACGAATACAAGGGACCCATTACTAGAAGTAAAATAAAGAAAATCTCTATCATTAGAAGTGAAAATTCTGGACCTGAAGTCTCCCTAGACATGGCAGAAAGAAACAAACAACCCCAAAACGAGCATCATGAGGAGAGACAAGGAGGTGGAAGAGATGCTGCAAGAAATCAGGGAAACCCAGGATTTGAAAATCAAAGGAGGGTAAGAGATTCCCATATAAATCTTAGAGGTTAGAAACATGATCTCCTTGTTCTCCCTAAAGGCACCTTAAAGGAATTTTCTGGAGATGGAGCAATCAATGCAAAGAGGCATCTACATTTATTTCTTGATGTTTGTGTTTTTCACCGTGTTGATGATCTAGATTATTTTTGGTAGGAAATGAGAACGAAGATAATAAATAAATGCACAAAGATATCGCGGATATTCAATAATATAACAGAAATGTATCAGAGAAGCAACCATAAACACAGAGATATAGTAAAACATGATTTCTATTAATGAAATAAATGTAGAGAGATTGTAAAAATACATAGTGAAAGAATCGCTAGAATGGTGGCAACTAATCTTTGAGAAGAGATGTGATGGCTACTCACATTTGCAAGAAGATGATTAAAATGAGGCTCTGAAGGATTTTTTACAATATACAGGAATGCCCAAAACCCTAGACATCCAAAAACCTAACCCTAGGAGATGAAGCACGAAAAGTCATGTGGGCCCCGTTTGGGTAAGTTAGTACATCAACTTCCCCGGGTCATAACGTTTGCATACGATCTCTGTTTTAGGCACGTGATAGCCCGTTGGAAAAGTATCGTCGTGGAGATTCATTTTAGGCACAATATCGAAGGAACTTGCATATTGAAAACCTATTTTCCCAAAAAACATTGTTTAGGGCCTCAAAATGGCCCCGTAAGTTAAAAACTACTAAAAAAGTAAATTACCAAAATTGCTAGAAAACTGTTTTGAGCCAGATGGAAAAGGTGGGTGGCCACTGATATACACCTGGATAAATCCTCCCTCCTTAGGAAGAAATGGTCTTTATTGCGTAGAGTGCCCGGGGGAGAGGGAAAAGCGTCTGTTGAATCTGCATCTTGATGAGCTACTTGCCTTGTTGGAGAAGTTGCAATGCTTAGCTTCTTGAAGGTTGTCACGATCATGTGGCTAGAAGGGTTGGACCTTTTTAGCTAGTCTAGATACATGAGATTCTTTTATGCAGAAGAAATATTTACACTTTGTTGCAATCTTGTCGACCTGCTTCTGTTGGATATAAGGTGTTTGAGCTGAGGCTGTAGTGGTTGCAGTATCCTTCTGTTCACCTTTTGAACAGATTGTGAAGAAGATGAATTTTGTAGTATGAGATACTACCTTGCGGCACTGTTTAGGTGGAATAGTAGTCAGAACTACCTCTAGTATTCTGTAGAGATGACCCCCTAGAGAAACAATGACAATGCAGTGTCAAGACTCATAAAAAACATGGCGTCTCCAAATATATGGCTGACCCAAGAAAACATCACAAAAATCCAGTGGGGCAACATCACATAATACCTCGTCCTTGAAGGGCTAGATGTCATATGACAATCAAAACTGCTGGTTGACATGAAGATCTCATCCTTAGTGAAGCCACCCGATGTTGTATGGCTGCGGGTTTGGTGTTGTCGATAATACCAATTGTTTGATGAACTCTACTGAGATGAGGTTCTCTTGGCTTCCGCTATCAACAATAAAATGCAGTGGGGTCCCCTTCACCCACATTTGTGAATGAAAAAGACACTCCCCCTCTTCAGGATATGTTGGTTCTTTTGGTTGAATTGTTGTGGTCGTGACAATAGCAGTGGGGTCTGCGTCAATGATCTATCTTTTACCAGTATTTTTATAATCATATTCTAAATCAGGGTTACCTGAACTCTCATTTGTTCTAGTGCTTAAATTTCTGCTTGATTTTAACAACATATCGATAAGCAACACCGAGTGATGAGATGTCCAAAAAATCCATTTAAGTTTGAGTGTATCTATGTAGAGCCCCACGGTATTTCAGAACCAAATGTCGTTTAGAGTCTTTGATACCCATCTTGATGTGCAAGGTATGGAAGGTATTGGTGAACTATGAAACTGCTTGGCCCCTCTCTTGCCACATTGTGGTACATCTCATGTACTGGTCCTCATAGTTGCCAATACGGTAATACTGTTCCTTTACTGCATCCATAAAAAATTCCCAAGTGGGCTCGACCCCATATATTCCAGACTCCTCTGTGGAAATTTTCTCCCAGTGAGTTTCCCACCAATGTTTGACATGAGGGAGAGCTTTAAGGAGTGTGAAGGTGATCTTTTCTCTGTTGGAAAAATTGTGAACAGATAAATAACCTTCTAGCAGAGTTAACCATTTGTCTAGGGATTCTGCATCTATCTGTCCTTCAAATACATGAATATAAAAATTAACTTGTACCTTGAAAGGAGAGGTGCCTCCAAAGTGGCGGGTGCCTATTTCTATTGGTAGACATTGAAGGATGTGGGAAAAATTATCCATCATTTCGTCCCTCTATCGCGTGAGAGCTTCCTCAAGCAACAAATTGATAGGATCGTCTGCTCCGTCATTTTTATTTTCTTTCGCCATTGAGGGTTTCTTGGGTGTGCGAGAGAGATTTTCCTTAAGAGAGACAAGATCAAGATCCAACTTGCTATACTCGAACCTCGTCGGGGACATGCACTGAAAAAACGATCAAGAGCAGCCTGCTCTGATACTACTGATCCAGATTATTTTCGACAGGAAATGAGAGCAGAGATATAATAAAGAAATGCATAGAGATATCGTGGATACCCAATAATGTAACATAAATGTATTATAGATGCAACCATAAACACAGAGATACAACAATACATGATTTCTATGAATTAAATAAATGGGCAGAGATTGTAAAAATATAGAGTGAAAGACTTGCTAGAATGGTGGCGACTGATCTTTGAGAAGAAATGTGACAGCTACTCGCATTCGCAAGAAGATGATTACAATGAGGCTCTAAAGTAATTTTTACAATAGACAAGAATGCCAAAAACCCTAGACACCCAAAAACCTAACCCTAGGAGATGAAGCGCCAAAAGTCATGTGGGCCCTGTTTGGGTAAGTTAGTACATCAACTTCCCTGGGTCTTAACTTTTGCATACGATCTCCATTTTAGGCACATGATAGCCCATTGGAAAGGTATCATCGTGGAGATTCATTTTAGGCAAAATATCAAAGGAACTTACATATTGCAAATCTTTTTTCCCGAAAAACATCGTTTATGGCCTCAAAATCGCCCTGGAAGTTAAAAACTGCTAAAAATAGTAAATTACCAAAATTGCCAAAAAACTGTTTTGAGCCAGTTGGAAAAGGTGGGTAGCCACCGACATTCACATGGATCAATCCTCCCTCATTAGGAAGAAATGGTATCCATTGCATTGAGTTCCTGGGGGAGAGGAAAAATCGTCTGCTGAATCTGCATCTTGATGAGTTGCTTGCCTTGTTGGAGAAGTTGCACTGCTTAGATTGTTGAAGGTTGTCACGAACACGTAGCGGAAAGGGTTGGACCTTTTTAACCAGTCTGGATACATGAGATTCTTTTGTGTAGAAGAAATATTTACACTTTGCTGCAATCTTATCGACCTACTTCTATTGGATAGAAGGTGCCTAGGATGAGGCTGTAGTGGTTGCAGTATCCTTCTGTTCACATTTTGAACAGATTGTGAAGAAGATCAATTTTGTAGTATGAGATACTACCTTGTGGCACTGTTTAGGTGGAACAATAGTCAGAACTACCTCTGGTATTCTATAGATATGACCCCCCAGAGAAACAATGACACTGCGGGGTTGAGACTCATAAACAACATGGCGTCTCCACATATATGACTGGCCCAAGAGACCATCAAAGACATCCAGTGGGGAAACATCACATAATACCTAATCCTTGAAGGGATGGATGCTGTATGACAATCAACACTGCTGGCTGACACAAAGATCTTGTCCTTGGTGAAGCCACCCGATATTGTATGGTTGCAGGCGTGGTGTTGCCGACAATCCCAAATGTTTGATGACCTCTGTTGAGATGAGGTTCTTATGGCTTTCGCTATCAACAATAAAATGCAGTAGGGTCCCCTTCACCCACATCTATGAATGAAAAAGGTGCTACCCCTCTTCAGGATCTGTTGGTTCTTCTGGTTGAATTGCTGTGGTCATGACAATAACAATGGGGTCTGCGTTGGTCATCTATATTTTACCAGTATCTTCAGAATCAGATTCAGAATCAGGGTTCAACTCCTTGTCTTTGATATCGGACACCAATGAATTTTTTGAGTGACATTCATTGGTGTTGTGCCAGTGGATATTTTGGAAATCACACCATTTTCCAGCGTCCTTCTTTGTCTTCCCTAACCCTTCTTTTCCTATGGCTTGGACTGGTTTTCGAGAGTCATTTTGGTAGGGCCCTCTTTGTCATACTTTGGTTGTTACGGATTTGCAGACCTAAACTCCCATTTGTTCTGGTGCTTAAATTTGTGCTGGATTTTAAGAGCATATCGATAAGCAACACTGAGTGATGAGGTGTCCAGAAAATCCATTTTATTTTGAATGTATCTGTGTAGAGCCCCATGGTATTTCAGAACCAAATGTCATTCAAAGTCTTTTATACCTAGCTTGGTGCATAAGGTATGGAAGGTATTGGTGAAATACAAAACTGCTTGGCCTCTCTCTTTCCACAATGTGGTCTATCTCATGTACTGGTCCTCATAGTTTCCAATAGGGTAATACTGTTCCTTTACCGTATCCACAAAAAAATCGCAAGTGGGCTCGGCCCCATATATTCCAGAATCCTCTGTGGAAATTTGGTCCTAGTAAGTTTCCCACCAATGTTTGACATGAGGGAGAGATTTAAGGAGTGTGAAGGTGATCTTTTCTCTGGCGAAAATATTGTGAACAGAGAAATAACCTTCTAACAGAGTTAACCATTTGTCTAGTGCTTCTGCATCTATCTGTCCTTCAAATACATGAATATCAAAATTAACTTGTACCTTGAAAGTTGAGGTGCCTCCAAAGTGGTTGTTTGATGAAGATGCATTTGTTTCTATCGACAGGCGTTGAAGGATTTGGGAAAAGTTCTCCATCATTTCGTCCCTCTGTTGCGTGAGAGCTTGCTCAAGCAACAAATTGATAGGATCGTCTTCTCCGTCGTTTTTATTTTCTTCTGTCATTGAGGGTTTCTTGGGTGTGCAAGAGTGATTTTACTCACAAGAGAGAAGCTCAAGACCCAAATTTCTATACTCGAACCTCGTCGAGGACATGCACTGAAAAAATGATTTAGAGCAGCCTGCTCTGATACCACTAATCCAACTTATTTTCGCAGGAAATGAGAGCGGAGATATAATAAAGAAATGCACACAGATATTGCAAAGATCCAATAATATAACATAAATGTATTAGAGATGAAACCATAAACACATAGATATAGTAATACATGATTTCTATTAATGAAATAAATGTACAGAGATTGTAAAAATACAGAGTGAAAGACTCGCTAGAATGGTGGCAACTGATCTCTGAGAAGACATGTGATGACGACTCGCATTCACAAGAACTGGATTACAATGAGGCTATGAAATCATTTTTACAATATATAGGAATTGAAAAAACCCTAGACATCCATAAAGATAACCCTAGGGGATGAAGCGCCAAAAGTCATGTGGGCCCCATTTGGGTAAGTTAGTACATCAACTTTCCCATGTTGTAACTTTTGCATACGATCTTCGTTTTAGGCGCATATAGCCCGTTGGAAAGGTATCATAGTGTAGATTCGTTTTAGGCACAATATCAAAGGAAATTATATATTGAAAACTTGTTTTCCCAAAAAAAATCGTTTAGGGTCTCAAAATGGTCCCAAAAGTTAAAAACTGCTAAAAATAGTAAATTACCAAAATTGTCAGAAAACGGTTTTGAGCCAGTTGAAAAAGGTGGGTGGCCACTGATATCCACCTGGATAAATCCTACCTCCTTAGGAAACAATGTTATCCATTGCGTTAAGTGCCCGGGGGAGAGGGAAAAGCGTCTGCTGAATCTTCATCTTGATGAGCTGCTTGCCTTGTTGGAGAAGTTGCACTGCTTAGCTTGTTGAAGGTTGTCATGAACATGTGTTTGGAAGGGTTGGACCTTTTTAACTAGTCTGGATACATGAGATTCTTTTGTGTAGAAGGAATATTTACATTTTGCTGCAATCTTGTTGACCTGCTTCTGTTGGATAGAAGGTGCTTGGGCCAAGGATGTAGTGGTTGCAGTATCCTTCTGTTCACCTTTTGAAAATATTGCGAAGAAGATGAATTTTGTAGTATGAGATACTACCTTGTTTCACTATTTAGGTGGAGTAGTAGTCAGAACTACCTCTGGTATTCTGTAGATATGACTCCCCAGAGAAACAATGACACTGCAGGGTCGAGACTCATAAACAACATGGCATCTCCACATATAGGCCCAAGAGAACATCACAAATATCCAGTGGGGAAACATCACATAATACCTCATCCTTGAAGGGATGAATGCCGTATGACAATCGACACTGCTGGCTGACACAAAGAGATCTTGTCCTTGCAAAGCCACCTGATGTTGTATGGATGTAGGTGTGGTGTTGTTGACAATCCCAACTGTTTGATGACCTATGCTGAGATGATGTTCTTCTGGCTTCCAATATCAACAATAAAATGCAACGAAGTCCCCTTCACCCACATCTGTGAATGAAAAAGGTGCTCACCATCTTCAGGATTTGTTGGTTCTTCTGGCTAAATTGCTGCAGTCACGACAATAGTATTTTCAGAATCAGATTCTGAATCAGATTCTGAATCAGGGTTCAACTCCTTGTCTTTGATCTCAGCCACAAATGAATGTTTTGAGCGACGTTCAATGGTGTTGTGCCAGGGGATTTTGTGGAAATCACACCATTTTCTGGTGTCTTTCTTTGTCTTCCCGTGACCCTTCTTTTCCTGTGGATTGGACTGGTTTTTGGGAGACTATTTGTTAGGGACGTCTTTGTCATACTTTGGTTGTTGTGGATTTTTAGACCCGAAATCCCATTTGTTTTGGTGCTTAAATTTCTGCTCGATTTTAACAACATATCAATAAGCAACATTGAATGATGAGATTTCTAGAAAATCAATTTCAGTTTGGATGTATCTGTGTAGAGCCCCATGGTATTTCAGAACCAAATGGCGTTCGAAGTCTTTGATACCCAACTTGGTGTGCAAGGTATGGAAGGTATTGGTGAACTACGAAACTGCTTGGCCTCTCTCTTGCCGTAGTGTGGTCCATCTGTTGAAGGAAAATCTCCCTGTAGACAGGTAGATCTTCTCTTGAGAGTTAGACTCTTAACTCTTAAGACAAAAGATGCTTAACATGGACACTGGCTTCCTTTTATATCTATACAAACTAATGTATGAGGAGGAAGGAGAAAAGAAGTACCTTTTACCGGCGTTTGTCCCTGCACGCTCTGAGTTGAGCTCCAATCTTCCGCTCCTCGATGAGCCTTGTAGACAAACAATAACAGAACCACTTCCTACTCTATTGATATTAGCTTGAAATAAATCTATCTATCAGAGACAAGTTCATGTGAGATTAAACACAAACTAGAAAGAAACAAGCCAAGCGTGTCATATTAATGAGAGCAATGATAGAAGTAACTTACAACCGTAGATGCGAATGCAACAGCTTCGTCAAGTCCCCTTTGTCTAACCCTTTCTCAAAAGATCCACGATTCAACCGACAACAACTTTACTGATTACTTTCCTCCAGTTCACTGTATGTTTCCTATGAGATCATAGGTTTCATGCTTCCAATTCTTGCCCCTTTCCATCATGATAGAGCTTGCTTATATAGGTTTAGAGAGGCCTAACCTCTTGAGGTATCTTTAGGGTAAGTTGAGGATTTCCCTCCTTAAATCAGGGATCTTCTCCTAAGATCATGGCTGAACCAGGAATTCGAATGCAACTACCTTCCAAGATTGAAATATCTTCCCCTTATTCTCCTCAATAGATCAACTGCTGCCTGGAATAGGTAGCGCTCCCTCAAAAAGGCCATCAAAGCGCTATAGCGCTCCCTAGTAGGCTTTAGAGGGGCACCAGCGCTCTAAAAATCCATAGAGCTCCCTCAGAAGGGCTGTTTGGTGTTATAACACTCCCTAGCACTTTATAGGGGAGCACCAACGCTCCTAAGAGTGATATAGGGGAGTGCTCTCTCCTAAAACCTTAGATTTAATGATTCTTTCAGGTGGCAAGAGGTTCTTAACTTAAGTTAGCCATTCCTCTTCCTCCAAATCAAGTGTTTGAGGCATTTTAAGTGTCTCCTTAGTGTCGTCATAAGTATGACATAGGCATCATGGCAGTATGCTTTGCTTGACACTTGCGACACTTGTGAGCAACATGTGACACTTGCGACACTTGTGAGCAACATGCGACACTTATCAAAGCGAGTAATGTTGATGTGTAACAGATTGCCCCCCAAATTATGAAGTTAGAAGATGATAAATGATAACTGAAATGCTTTGTAGACTTTCAAGCAAGGGTATAGATGCGGGGAACCTGACAGAAGCTGCACACAAGCATCCAACAAATATCATGACATGTTTCAAACCCAAGGCAGGCATACCTATGCTTGGGGGATCAAGACTTGCGAGATATGGCCGACATAAAATACACTGCGGATCCATAATAGTATTGATAAAAGGTATAGCCACCGAGGATACCATGTGGATCTATACTTTGATGACCTGAATTGATCGTAGCCACAAAAAATACACAATGGATCTACGAGATGACAAGACATAGCCAAGACCAATACAAAGTGGATCTATGTAACAATATATGTGTCATTGTTCAAAAGAAACTCCTTCGCAACCTGGGAAAAGTACATATCAAAGTGATCACTCAACCTAGGGTCTTCTTACCGATCCCGATGTAGTACGAATCTAACCATGTGAATAGATGTCCTAATGTCGAACATGGCAAAAACCACTTGATTACCGGTCAATGATGTAAACCGTTAACAAGCACGAGGGAGATCACCATTAATGCCAACGATCCCCAAGTTACTCTAGTACATTCCAACGAATGTGAATGGATGAGCTGGAGTCGAACATCCATGGAATCATCCTATCAGAGGTCAATGGTGTAAACCTACTGTCGGACGTGAGGAGGCCTACCATTGAGGCATGCAGGTCCCAAAGTACTAACTGGTTTCTAAGTTTAATTCCTAGATAATGTGTTGAAGTCGACAAGAATAGGCTTGTCGAAGGAGGGCCTTGATGCATCCCCCATCAATGACATGAAACAGACATAGAGATGTAATTGGTAGATCAAATGAACATGGACTGACACGAGTATCGAGACAATATATTTGTGATGGCTGACTCACGAGATGGATACTTCCCTTGAACACTGAGGCACGACAGTAGAAACATGACATGGACCAAAACTTGATGATGCAGTGGATGCTGTGAATTACGTCGGGTGACCCATAAGAGTGAAAGAAACTCAAAGGATTGGCTCAGTGCAGAGGTTTAGCGGATTATAATGCATGCAAAAGACAAAGTGTCGTGTTCAAGGGAGACTCTAAGAATTACTTGGTAATGTTCTCAAGAGACTGCTTGGCTTGCTTCTTTCAAATTTTCCCCCATCCAGATAGACGAGTACCTCTTTTTAATTTAATGAGCTCGAGGAGGGTAACACATGCTCGATATAACTCACCTTTGGTAAGTTCCTCTTCCTTTGTTTAACGAACTGGAAGAAGTAA
>JASDQU010440220.1:0-32356 GCA_032191745.1 Picea mariana | reverse complement strand
CACTTGATTACCGGTCAATGATGTAAACCGTTAACAAGCACGAGGGAGATCACCATTAATGCCAACGATCCCCAAGTTACTCTAGTACATTCCAACGAATGTGAATGGATGAGCTGGAGTCGAACATCCATGGAATCATCCTATCAGAGGTCAATGGTGTAAACCTACTGTCGGACGTGAGGAGGCCTACCATTGAGGCATGCAGGTCCCAAAGTACTAACTGGTTTCTAAGTTTAATTCCTAGATAATGTGTTGAAGTCGACAAGAATAGGCTTGTCGAAGGAGGGCCTTGATGCATCCCCCATCAATGACATGAAACAGACATAGAGATGTAATTGGTAGATCAAATGAACATGGACTGACACGAGTATCGAGACAATATATTTGTGATGGCTGACTCACGAGATGGATACTTCCCTTGAACACTGAGGCACGACAGTAGAAACATGACATGGACCAAAACTTGATGATGCAGTGGATGCTGTGAATTACGTCGGGTGACCCATAAGAGTGAAAGAAACTCAAAGGATTGGCTCAGTGCAGAGGTTTAGCGGATTATAATGCATGCAAAAGACAAAGTGTCGTGTTCAAGGGAGACTCTAAGAATTACTTGGTAATGTTCTCAAGAGACTGCTTGGCTTGCTTCTTTCAAATTTTCCCCCATCCAGATAGACGAGTACCTCTTTTTAATTTAATGAGCTCGAGGAGGGTAACACATGCTCGATATAACTCACCTTTGGTAAGTTCCTCTTCCTTTGTTTAACGAACTGGAAGAAGTAAAGGTTCAGTCCCATATGGGCTTGTCGATGTTTGTTTTAGTGAGTCCAAAGACAAAAAACTTGAAGGTTTTTCATGATTATAGAGTCTGGAAAAACACTTAAAAGAGAACTCTCTTAGTTCCTTTTTCATACAGTTAGTCTCACGAGGCCGAAAAAGAGATAAAATACCGCTCGAAATATGCCCTTTCAAACCTTTTAACAAGTGTGAAAGGAAGCAAGATCACTCAACGATCTTTTCATATTTAGAGAGTCTGAAAAGAGTTTAAAGGTGACTCCAGGGGGTTCCTTTTTCGTGTGTCCATACGGGTCCGAAAAAGAGATAAATTCTACCCGGTGCGTTCTTATATTCTCGAGCTTGAGAACGATCTAAGACTATGCTCGTGGATGTGACAAGGTAAATAATCGATCAAAACTGCTTTGAAACCTGTAGTGTCAAAACTGCAATCCAGAGGTTTAGTGAAGACATTATATTGTCAAAGAAACCCACAGATGACTATACCTTATAAAAAATGGAAATTTATAAATAGTAATACAAGAAAAATCTTCATTTACCATTTCATTTGCATAAGGATTTGTAGCAGTGGAGATTCTCATTTTGGAGGTGGATCTCGTTTTGCTTGATACCGGAGCTACGATTGACCGTTTCTATCGCCGACTGGACCAAGTAGATCTTCATCTCCCCCTCTTTCAATTACATGGTTCAATATTTGTTTCCACATCAATATTTAAATTGAAAAATGAAGCCCTAGGTCATTCCAAAAAAGATTAAATCGGCCTCTATTGAAAACGATGGGAAAAAGACATTGGTTTATAAAAACATTTTTAGAGGGTGGTAGCATAGATGCCAACGCCTTGATACTTAAGTAGATAGGTCGTTTTTGTTAAAGAATCCATAAAAAACTCAAAAATATGCCCACGCAGCCATTATGAAAATTATTTTAATTTTAAAACATTTTATTGCTGCGTGATGATTATTGAGTGATAAAAAGAGGGCATGGTCCTTTTTGAATAGTATGGGCAATAGATTTCAAGTTTTTAAATTGCTTAAGAAATTGCCAAAAAATTGAATAATGAAATTCTTTGTTTTTTTTTTGTTTGTAGGTGATTTCAGCAACGACCATGATTGAGTGGAAGGAATGGGAGCATGAGCTCGATTATTTGGATTCTTTGCGGAGTCCTCGCACGTGGGCTGCGTTGAGAGATTGTGGCCTTCTGAAATTCTTCAAATTGCAAAAGAAGAAGAAAGATATTCTTCTGCTTGAGCACATAATCAGCTTGTGGGATGTCACAGAGCAAGGGTTTCAGATCGGAACACAACTTCTAACCATCGAGTTGGAAGATGTATATTTCTTGATTGGCCTCTCAAAAAGAGGGGTTCCTATATCTTTTTCTGGACAGAGGGTGCTTCTTGAGCAAGTGGGTGTGTACCTGGCACGTCACTATGTCTTAGGAGCAAGACTGGTGGGGGGTAGAATCCCCATCAAGGATATCAGAGAGTTACCCCTTCGGTCCATTTTGTTTGCCATCACGAGTGTGACGGGAAGCATTAGCGCACATCTGGCATCGAGATCACAGGTAGCTTATGGCGTACAGTGTTTGGATCCAACACTGTTTAACTGGAGTGTAGGGTTTCTTCGGAATGTGAAGGAACATGTTTAGAGGTGTAGGATGGGGAAGAAACAGTTCAAATATGGTTCTTTCTTGGTCTCATTCTTCTTAGAGCGCATCCCCCAGATGCAGCCTCAGATTGCATTGGCGGTACGACCAGTGGGAGAACCACGGATGGAACGGTGGACTGGTCTGTCTCCGAGACTAGTGGCAGAGTCAGAGTTCTGTTTCACCGGTGACTTCTTCACTTGGATGAGATGCCAATATATTTGGATAGAAGACTTCCCATATGCCGAGGTGGACTTTCACAGGAGAATGGATTTGATTCTACCAGCGGGGGAAGATTGGGATGCATCAGGTGAGAGACTAAGCAACACCTTGTCTAGTTTTTGTTTTAAGTTTTTTTTAATGTATGTATATTTTTTTTGGGTACGTAGAAGAGTTTTTTTAATGGATGTATTGTTTTCAACATGTAGACAAGGGAGCAGTGCGCCCGGATGAGATACCAATACCAGGACGTCGCAGGGGTGCTCATGTTGCAATAGATCCAGGGGCACCAGTGATAGGTCTCTGGGAGGTTGAAAGAAACTTTCAAGGCCTCACGATGGGCATTCCTCCTCTACGGAGGAGAGAAGTTCCTTTACATCTATAGAGACACACTGTGGGGGTGCCAGAGAATGTTAATTCTCTACTGAGACGCGTAGTGTGCACAGTGATATGTTACTCTTAGCAAAATGCAGTGCAGAGAGATTAGAGTCTCTCTGGTGATTGTATATTTTGTATGACTTGTTAGACGATGTTGTATGGGTGTAAAGCCCCAAAATTTTTCTCTTCCAAATACTTTTTTGATGTAATCAAAACATTTTCAGTCACGCTATGTATATATATACAGTTCCGAGTTTTTGCAGTGCCAAAAAATTTGTACATGATGATGCCTTTAATGTGATGTGTTTTAATTTACATGTGATGTACAATTTTTTTTCCTTCATGAAACCTTATCTATGGGTGGGATACCTATCCATGATGTAATTAGCTAACGAATCCGAAACATTGTTGAGTTCTATTGGAATATGTCTATATTCGATGTAATCAAATATTTGTTCAAGATGGTGAACTTGTAGGTGGAGATGTAGCAGGATAGGATTACGAATAGTGTAGATACAATTGAGTTGATAGACCACGAGTTGGGAGTCTAGGTTAACAATGATACGAGAGATACCTAGGGAGGAGGCTTGGGTCAAAATTTTGATGATAGCATGATATTATGCCATGTTATTAGTCGTTGGTCCTAAGCAAATACCTCCTGAACTCACCACCTCGTGAAATTGGTAAATGACCTATGCTGGCGAAGCAATGTTCTGGGTGCGTCGACTAGTGCCATCTGCAAACCCGTCAAAGATAGGAAAGGAAGATGTCATCTGCGCATGAAAACACAAGGCACAGTTATGAGTGGCAAAGGTAAAGACTCGAGCATGCGAAAGAAACAGACACACCAAACTAAAATACAATAATGTACAACGTACACATGCTAGGTGATCTAGGCATAGTACTTTTTAAGGTAAAGCCCATTCCGGGGCTCTCCTAGGGAAATTCCATCATAATTGACTAACTCGTAGGCACCTCTGTGCAGAACACGTTTCACAATGTAAGGGCCATGCCACAGAGGTTCTAACTTACTTATCCCTAGTTTGTCATGAGCCTGGTCATAGATGAGGACTAAGTATCCTTCTGCAAAAGTCCGAGGATGGACGGATTTGTCATATTGATTTTTTGTCCGTTTTTGATGTGCCTCGTTAATGAGAGCAGCATCACGACGTGTTTCATCTAGTTTGGTTAGATATAAGAAACACTCTTCTTCAGCAGAAGTATGGGGTAGGAGTTCTACTTTAAGTTTCAGAGATGGAATCTCACACTCGATTGATAAAATAACTTTGATGCCATACACTAACTGGAAAGGAGTGAACCTAGTTGCAGTTTTCATGGAAGTATGGTAAGCCCAAAGAGTAGAGAAAAGTTGTAGATGCCAGGATGTCTTATTTTCCCTTACCATGCATTGAATCATGGTTTTGAGGACCTTGTTTATGGCTTCAACTTGTTCGTTGGACCGAGGATAGTATGGGGATGAGTTTTCATGGCGAAAACCCAACTTGGCATGCAATTCACTCATCATCTGGTTCTTAAAGTGTGAACCGTGATTGGTGACAATGGCACATGGTACACCAAAATGAGTTATGATGTTGTTAAAAACAAAAAGAGTTGCGGTACGACCATTGTTCAAAAAGGTAGGCATAGCCTCAGTCCATTTGGTAAAGTAGTCGACTACGACGATTATATGACCGTGCCTCCTGGCTAAGGTAGGCTTACATTGCATAAAATCGATACCCCACTTGGCGAAGGGGCTGATTGCGATAATGGGGTACAACGTAGTAGGGTGGGTGAGTGCCTTGTTGTTAAAAACTTGGTAGGGTGGGAATTTTTTGACTGCGTCAATACAATCTTTGAAAATCGAGGGCCAAAAATAGCCGGCACGTAGAATTTTTTGGGCTGTGGCCATCCTAGAAAGGTGACCGCCATAGGCTCCAAGGTGACAGTCGTTCAGAACGTGTTCAGCCTTTGCATGAATCAAACATCGTCGAAGGATAGTATCAATACCACAGTGATACAAGGTGTTGCCGACGATAAGATAACGATGAGAATGGTGGAGAATACATCGACGCTCTTCACGGGAAGTGTTAGGCTAAAAGCGTTGGGTTTGGAGATAAAGGAGGATGTCTCTGTACCAAGGATCAGAGGTGATGATGAGGAAAAGAGTTTCTTCAGGGAGAGAATCTCTAGGTTCGATATCTTCATCAGCATGGGGGAGGTCGCAGATGAGCTCCGCAAACACCAGGGACTTTTTGGCTTTGGACTTTGCAAATTCAAGATAGAATTTCTGAAGGATGACGATCCATTTAGAGTATTTTCCCCTGAGAACTTGACGTGTCAAGACATGGTACATGGGGTTTGAGTCTGCAATCACCGTGATGGTGTGTAGTAGGATGTAATGGCAAAATCGCTGGACAGCGATGACGGCTGCCAGAGCCAGTTTCTCTACATGTGAATATCAGATTTTGGGTCCAGATAGATTCTTGCTCAGGTAATAGATCACATGTTCCTCACCGTTGGGGTCCTCTTGAACTAACACCATTGCAATAGTGGAAGTGGAGGTGGCTAAGTAAATGATGTAGTCCTTTGTATACTCTAGAGGGTGCAACAAAGGTGCGTGGGTCAAGGCATGCTTGAGAGTGTCAACCGATCGTTGAGCGATGTCATCCCAGATGAAAGGGGTGTTTTTTCTGTAACAATCGCATGAATCCTTTAGTTATCTCAGCGTAGTTACAAATGAAATGATGAAGGAAGTTTGCTTTTCCTTGCAAAATTTGGAGTTGGGTCAAACTAGTAGGTGGGGGTAAGCCCAGAATAGCCTTAATCTCTAAGGGATCCACTCGAATCCCATATTTGGAGAGAAAAAAACCAAGGAGTCGACCGAATTCGACAACAAAAATACACTTATGTGGGTTCAAGCGGATACGGTAAAACTGGCATCAAAGAAAAATAGCTTGTACATGATCAATGTGATCTGATCGATTTGATGAGTGGGCAGGTAAGTCGTCGAGGTATGGTTCTGCAATATGCTTGATATTGTGGAAAGCGTATGACATGGCCCGCTGGAAAGTAGCACCAACATTTTTGAGGCCAAAAGGTAGCTTTCGATAGGTGAAGGTTCCCCATGGGCAGATAAAGGCTGTCTTATGTTGATCAGTAGGTAAAATTTCAATTTGGTTATACCCGGAGAAACCATCCATGAAAGATAAGATTACGCTCCCAGCACAATTATTAATGATTTGGTCGATGAAGGGGGTAGGGTAGTTGTCCTTTGGACAAGCTTTATTGATATCCCGATAGTCAACACAGACACGGATGGTCCCCTGTTTTTTGGCAACCAGAACAAGGTTGGAGACCCATTCTGTCAAAGAGACGGGATAGATAAAGCTAGATTTTAAAAGTTTCTCAAATTCTACCTTTATGGCTATGATTTTCTTGGGATGAACCGGGCAGAGTTTCTGTCTAACAGGTTTCACACCTGGGTAAGTCTTGATTTCATGCACGACGATCGAGGGGTCGATTCCTGGCATTTCTTCATAGCTCCAAGCGAAGACATTGCAGAATTCTTTAAACAGAGTGGTGTAATATACCACTTCTTCGGGTGTGCAATTAGCACCAAGGTTAATGTTTTCCACAATGCCTTCTTTTATCGAAATATCAATAACGATCGTAGTAGAGATATTACCTAGATTCCCCTCAGAAAGAGTATATTGTGTGAGGATGGGAGATTGCGGAGAATCGGTAACATCAGGAGGGAAGACAGAGTGTATGTATTTATGAATTTCTTCCAGAGGCAGAAGAAAAGAGGATCGATGATGGTTATCATCCCAAGGTACGTCGTCATTACTAAGCATTTCCATTATAGATTCGTCGGAAGGAAAAATTTGGGAAATGTAATCAATTGCATACGATAGGGAATCCAACCATGAAGAAATTAAGTAGGCATCAGGTGCCAATAGATGGGGGTTGTCCAGGGAGGGAGAGGCAGATTGAATAGCCATGTATGTGGCCTCAGCTGGGCTAGGTGGCATGGTGTCACCGAGCACATCAAATTCCATAGGACTAGGTACAATCCAAGGGTCGGATGATTCCAAATATTGATAAGCCATAGTCAAAATCATATTGATGGTGGCAATATGATGTGTGGTGGGTGGAAGTGGTGTAGGGAAGGTACCCATAAGGCTAGAATATTTCAACAAGCCAACACCAATGCTTTCATACGTAAGTTGGTGGTCTCCCAAAAAAGGAATGTTGTTGGTGACAGGGGCACGAGCGTCATGTGTACAGAAATCTAGTTGATTGATAGTGACAATTTTGCCTTGATGAGGGAATTGTATACATTGAAACACCGATGAGGTGATGGCAGTCATAGCGTAGAAGCAACTTCTTCCAAGTAGTAGGTTGTAATCGAGGGGGGGCATCGACCACCTCGACATCAACAGTAATAGTTTTTCCACCCAACTGAACGACTAAGGATTGTAAAAGTTCGTGAGGATGAAAAACTTGCCCATCAAAAGCGCGTAACATCGTAGGGGATTTTTTAAGGGACTTAGGTGATTTTAAGCCTTTCCAAGATAGTTCAGTGGATTTTTTGATTGTGAACAACAACATCGATCTAAAAAGCTAGTTGGTGGGAGAGTCAAGGTTGATGATCATCCAGATTAAATGTGAGGTTATTAGATGACTCAGGATCAAAAGCATCGATGGAAGCTAAGAGCATTCTATGTTGGTTGGGACAGTGTTGTAGAAATTCCAAAGCAGACATAGCACACGGTGCTTGAGCCAAATCTTCAACAATGTTGTAGTTTTGGGCAGCCCGTGAATTAAGATTAAAGGTAGATTTCTAAATAGTGCTCTTAGGAGGGCGTAAGATGGAGTCAAACGAAGGTTTCTCGATCTAAAGTGGCCCGGATGGAGGGCTAGTAGAAGGAGGACTAACGGAAAATGGTAATGGGTCCGGTAAGGATCCGTTAGTGGGCTTCAGCTTATCAGGTTTAATCAGTGTGTGATATGTCGTAGTGCGAGTCGTCAGATTAATCCCGTTAAACATGTAAATGTGGGCACTTGTCGAGGCCTCATCATGGGATTGGTTGGAACTTCCCCCTGGAGTGGGGGTTTGAGAAACCAAAGATTGCTACTGTTGAAAAGGCTGGGTAAGCGCAGCAGGTTGTGAATTTCCCTTAAAAATCTTGGCCACTTCATCACGATGTGGAAAGTATCGAGTGTAGTGATCATCGCCACAAATGAGACATGGGAATTTCGGTTTCTGTTGTGGTTGTTTTCGGGCAGCTGGGGTTTGAGGTTGATTTTTTGGTTGTTCATTGTTGTTGTTTTTCTTGGGTTTATTTCTTGCTTTCTTCTTGCCCCCAGATTGTTGTGAAGGGGTCGATTGGACTGTATTCATCTCAGAGACCTGGGTTTGAGGTGAGGTAGAAGAGGATGTGGTTGAACTGGGGGCAGACGTCGAAGCGGACCACTGGGTTGTTCCAGTCGACTGGGAAGTAGATTGAGTTTTGAAGGAGCCAATGACTCCATCCGCATGCGAGGTAGACGATGGTTTGGATGGATCAGTAGTGGCACGGGTAGCATTTGGTATCAATTCGTACAGAGTACCAGACTGTGAATAAACCAAATCTAAGTATTGAGCTCGAGCAATAGCCTCTTCCTCGGTGACTACACCACCCATAGCAACATCACGAGCGATCTGGGGTAACAGTGATTTGGTGAACCATTCCGCTAATAATTGGTCAGGAATGACCGCTTTGATTAACCTTTGTCATCGTCTCCATTCATGAATATGATCAGAGATATGTATGAAGGTTGTCTGAAAAAGGGAGGTCAACAGTTTGGTACCTGTCTCGTATCGAATGAGTAGTTGGAAGTGTGTGAGGAAGGACATGGCAAGGGAGTTGAAATCGTTAAAAGAAGCACGTGGTAGTTCAATATACCACTTTACTGTAGAACCCGTAAGCGTTTGTTGGAAAAGATGCAAATGTATAGAATCGTCCATGAGGGAGTTCGATGAACACCACAAATGGAAAGTCATCACATGGTTGTTTGGGTCTTCTCCGGACTTTCCGTCGAATTTCGGAATATCAGAAGGAAGTTTAGCTGGAATAGCTGGCCAAACCGGAGAATGAAAAATAGGATCATTCGTTAACCGAGACAAGTCTGGGAGGTCCAGAGTCGCTAGGAAAGGTAGTTGTCGGTTAACCTGTAGGTAATACTGGTGTGGCATAAGAACACCAGTAGGACCATACACTAGGTTAGGCGGATAATTGTAACCAGTGGGTCCTCTTGTATAAGGTTGGTGTTGACCAGGGTACACAGGATTTGAGGGGGTTCGAGAAACATGTGCAAGCGAAGGATAACTGGATGGGTTTTGAGGATTATAAGCCAGATTTGGCGTTTGTCCATAAGGAGGATATAGATGAGTCCCTTGAGGGGGAAGAGGTTGTTGTGTATCTTGAGGATTGTGTCTCCTCGAGAACTGTGGGTTTCCTGGAAAAGGGATATTCCACGGATTGGGTGTGGTAGACACAGTTTGTCCATACGGTTGATGGTAGGCTATGGATTGAGGCTGCCCCCCAACATGAGGGTGCCCTCCAAATGGAATTTGTCCTCCGATGGGAGGATTCCCCCCAGCTTGAGGTGGATTTCCCGGAATTTGGGAACCAGATGTAAACGACTAACCGGTGCTGCTTAATGGGTTAAAGCCACCAAGACCGGTCCCTCTGGGTTGTTGTATAGGTATAGAACTTTCAGGCATAAATTGGGTAGTAGTGACAGTGGAAGAATTCAGTGATCTATACCCAAAAGGGAGTGATGATGAAGGTCTAGGTGTTAGTGGTGTGCCAATTGCATCTTGGATAACCACCACATTACCGGCGGGAATAGTCGGGACGTGAGGGACCATTGTAGAGTGGGCCGTCTGGAGAGAAAAAGTGGACCTTGGGCCAACGGACGATGTGTTCGGATCAACGGACGGTGTAGTTGAAAAAATGGTAGTACCAGTAAAATGGTTTAAGGGTACGGTGTAGGTGATAGGCATGTTGGCACCTATTCATGTTCCATAAAGATCCCGCACCATGCATGGTGGACTTCGAACAATGTCTGCGGTCCAAAAGGGGTCGTTGACTAGAGGGTTTGAATGAGACCCAATTGGAATGTCAGAAGGATTGATGACGATGAATTCATCGACTGAATTGAGTTGGAGAACACGTCTCTCATATCCTTCTGGAATGCGAAAAGCCTCCAGAGACTCTGAAACAATTCGAAAATTCTCTAAAGAGGTGGGAACTTCTTCTTGGGAGGTTATAGTGTTGTGAACCTCGCTCTGTTGTGGAGATTCCTCCATAGAATGAGGGGGTAAAGGGGTATTCTCTTCCATATTTTCTGGAGGAAGTCCCTATAGCCTCCGCGAACGGCATGGAGGGTCGATGTTGGCGAAAAAGAGTTGGCGGAAAAAATATATGGCCAACTACCGAAAAGAAGCAGCATACGCTAATAGAATCTAGGAATCACAGCCAAGCAAACAAAACCTTCTCTCGATGACCTTACTAGTTGGTGATGAAATCCAACGTCGCGTGATCAAGTCAATAAGGGGAGGGGATATGGTGGAACAGTTACAATGGCGACCTGCTTAACGGACTTTCACCTTGGTGCAAGCTTCCACGCAGTAATTGTGGATTTACCCTCCAAGGAGCCCGAGTGAGTTTGACCAATGTCTGTTCTAGGTACAGTGAGACTTCCCTTCACTGTCACCTTGTGTAAGACCCTAAATATTATGGCCACTAAGGTTACCAATTCGCAGTCAGCCCCTGGGTGGGTACAGTCAACAGTCCAATTCGAACGTACGGGCAGGGTATCTAGCCCAAAATCAACTTGAAAGGCTTCCACTCAACATTATGGGTATACCTCTAAGCGATCCCCATAATACGATTTAACTACTACAATCAGTCAAACCACGGAGGGATAATCTCTATAGCTTTCCCGAGTGCGACCTCGTGCGTAACCCCTGTGTGAGAGGGGGATCCCAGGCAGACTTATATGACAATTGGATTTGACTCTCCCTAGCTCAGGATGCTAATGTTTGTTTTAAAAACTTTGGAGAGTTATACTCACATCCTAATCCAAAGTACTAATCCTAGTCTACTATTGGTGGAGGATCTTAGAAAAGAAAATGTTCTAGATAGTTTTTAATTAGCGTTCATTTTATAGCTGTTCTTTACTCAAAAGGGGTGCATGGAAGTGAAACGGATGGAATGATGACTCAATCCACAAAAAATGCATCAAATATTATAAGCAATCATTTTTTTTCGATGAATATCTATTTAAAGGAGAGAGAGAGAGTTATTTTCACTAACAAACACCAAGAAGGAATGTCCTCAAACAAATTTTCTTCAATCAAATCCGATGTGGTGCTAAAACTTTTTGGAGATGTCTTCTAATATGCAAATCAATCATGAAGATGTCTCTTTATTGTTTGTGTGCGAATAACGATTAATTCAAAACGACACTTCTCCTGCCAATTAACCTTTTGAATCAAGGAAACTCAGACAAGCATAAGCAGGTTTCGTACAAACAATACACCCTCTTGTTGTGATCGAAAACAAGAAGCAAAAAAGAAAACAAAGAAAAACAATAATTTCACACAAAAAAGAGATGTTGAAGAACAATGACCTCAACAAAAACCAAATGAAGAGATTTGTAGACTTCTGATGTCCTTCACCAAAGTTCCTCGCTCAGTCAAAAAGGGGAGAAAAACAGTGCATTGGTTTCAAACTCCCAACAACAGAAAAACTCAAAAATAATGAAGAAGGCTACAAAATCTAAATAGCAAGGTATTTGTTCCTCAGAAGGAAGGATGTCAAAGTTGAGTGGGAAGAAGCATTGACTCACAGAGAGGCTCAGCAAGTGAAACACAAAGACTGGACCCTGAAAAATCAATCCTGGAAAGGTTTTTTTGCCAAAAGAGGGCTAGCGCTCTGGTGTAAAGGGAACCAAGCGTTATAACGCTCCACACATCCAGGGAGCGCTGGCGCTCTATTAACATAGCCATAGGGGCGCCAGGATTAAAAAGATCATGAAAATGTCTAAAAATCCAAAATTTCAGTCGAATTTTGGCAATCAAGTTGAGTGTGATGGGGTAAGGAGTCAATCAGCTCATGAAATCATTTCATGCAAAAAAGGGTGAACAAGGTCTAAAAATAGTCAAAGGGTAAGACAAAGTCTATGAGGAAAAATCAAAACCAAAAGTTTCGATTTGATTCTCCCCAGCAGAGTCACCAGTTTTTGTTGAAGGAAAATCTCCCTGTGGACATGTAGATCTCCTCTTGAGAGTTAGACTCTTAACTCTTAAGACAGAAGATGCTTAACGTGGACACTGACTTCCTTTCAGATCTATACAAACTAATGTATGAGGAGGAAGGAGAAAAGAAGTACCTTTTACCGGCATTTGTCCCTGCACGCTCCGAGTTGAGCTCCAATCTTCCGCTCCTCGATGAGCCTTGTAGACAAACAATAGCAGAACCACTTCCTACTCTATTGATATTAGCTTGAAATAGATCTATCTATCAGAGACAAGTTCATGTGAGTTTAAACACAAACTAGAAAGAAATAGGCCAAGCGTTTCATATTAATGAGAGCAATGACAGAAGTAACTTACAACCATAGATGCGAATGCAACAGCCTCGTCAAGTCCCCTTTGTCTAACCCTTGCTCAAAAGATCCACGATCCAGACGACAAAAACTTTACTGATTACTTTCCTCTAGTTCACTGTATGTTTCCTATGATATCATAGGTTTCATGCTTCCAATTCTTCCCCCTTTCCATCATGATAGAGCCTGCTTATATAGGTTTAGAGACGCCTAACCTCTTGAGGTATCTTTAGGGTAAGTTGAGGATTTCCCTCCTTAAATCAGGGATCTTCTCCTAAGATCATGGCTAAATTAGGAATTCGAATGCAACTGCCTTCCAAGATTGAAAGATCTTCCCCTTATTCTCCTCAATAGATCAATTGCTGCTCGGAATAGGTAGCACTCCCTCAAAAAGGCCATCAGAGTGCTATAGCGCTCCCTAGTAGTCTTTAGGGGGACACCAACGCTCTAAAAATCCATAGCGCTCCCTCAGAAGGTCTATTTGGTGTTATAATGCTCCCTAGCACTTTATAGGGGAGCGCTAGCACTCCTAAGAGTGATATAGGGGAGCGCTCTCTCCTAAAACCTTAGATTCGATGATTCTTTCAGGTGGCAAGAGGTTCTTAACTTCAGTTAGCCATTCCTCTTCCTTCAAATCAAGTGTTTGAGGCATTTTAAGTGTCTCCTTAGTGTCATCATAAGTACGACATAGGCATCATTGTAGTATTCTTTGCTTGACACTTGCGACACTTGTGAGCAACATGCGACACTTATATAAGCGAGTAATGTTGATGTATAACACCATCTCATGTATTGGTCCTCATAGTTGCCAACAGGGTAATATTGTTCCTTTACCACATCCACAAAAAAATCCCAAGTGGGCTCGACCCCATATATTCCAGACTCCTCTGTGGAACTTTGCTCCCAGTAAGTATCCCACCAATGTTTGACATGAGGGGGAGCTTTAAGGAGTGCGAAGGTGATATTTTCTCTGTCGGAAAAACTATGAATAGAGAAATAACCTTATAGCTAAGTTAACCATTTATCTAGGGATTCTACATCTGTCTGTCCTTCAAATATAGGAATATCAAAATTAACATGTATCTTGAAAGGAGAGGTACCTCGAAAGTGGTTGTTTGATGAAGATGTGTCTGTTTCTATCGACATACATTGAAGGATGTGGGAAAAATTCTCCATCATTTCATCCCTCTGTCGCGTGAGAGCTTGCTCAAGCAACATATTGATAAAATCGTCTGCTCTATCATTTTTCTTTTTTCCCGCCATTGAGGGTTTCTTGGGTGTACGAGAGCGATTTTTATCAGGAGATATAGGCTCGAGACCCAACTTTCTATACTCGGACCTCGTCAGGGACATGCACTGAAAAATGATCAAGAGTAGCTTGCTCTGATACCACTAATCTAGATTATTTTCGGCAGGAAATGAGAGCATAGATATAATAAATAAATGCACAGAGATATCGTGGATATATAATAATATAACAAAAATGTATCAGAGATGCAACCATAAACATAGAGATATAGTAATACACAATTTCTATTCATGAAATAAATGTACAAAGACTTTAAAAATAAAGAGTGATAGACTCACTAGAATGGTGGCAGCTGATCTCTAAGAAGAGATGTGATGGCTACTCGCATTCCCAAGAAGATAATTACAATGAGGCTCTGAAGGCCTTTTAACAATAAATAGGAATTCCAAAAACCCTAGACATCCAAAAACCTAAGCCTAGGAGATGAAGCGCCAAAAGTCATGTGGGCCTCATTTGGGTAAGTTAGTGCATCAACTTCCCCGGGTCTTAAATTTTGCATACAATCTCCTTTTTAAGTGCATGATAACCCGTTGGAAAGGTATCGTCATGAAGATTCATTTTAGGCACAATATCGATGGAACATGTATATTGATAACCTGTTTTTACCAAAAAACATCGTTTAGGGCCTCAAAACGGCCATGGAAGTTAAAAACTGCTAAACATAGTAAATTACCAAAATTTCCAGAAAATTGTTTTGAGCCAGTTGGAAAAGGTGGGTGGCCACCGATATCCACCTGGATCAATCCTCCCTCCTTAGGAAGAAATGGTCTCCATTTTGTTGAGTTCCCGGGGGAGAGGGAAAAGCGTCTGCTGAATCTACATCTTACTGAGCTGCTTGCCTTGTTGGATAAGTTGCATTGCTTAGCTTGTTGAAGATTGTCATGAACATGTGGCTGGAAGGGTTGGATATTTTTAACCAGTCTAGATACATGAGATTATTTTGTGAAGAAGGAATCTTTACACTTTGTTGCAATCTTGTCGACCTACTTCTATTGGATAGAAGGTGCTTGGGCTGAGGCTATAGTGGTTGCAGTATCCTTTTGTTCACCTTTTGAACAGATTGTGAAGAAGATTAATTTTTTAGTAGGAGATACTACCTTGCAACACTGTTTAGGTGGAATAGTAGTCAAAAATACCTTTGGTATTCTTTAGAGATGACCCCCTAGAGAAACAATAACACTCTGGGGCCAAAACTCATAAATAGCATGGCGTCTCCACATATATGGCTTGCCCAAAAGAACATCACATACATCCAGTGGGGCAACATCACATAATACCTCATCCTTGAAGGGATGGATGCCATATGAAAATCGACACTGCTGGGTGACACAAATATATCATCCTTGGTGAAGCCACCCGATGTTGTATGGTCATGGGTGTGGTGTTGTTGACAATCCCAACTGTTTGACGACCTCTGCTGAGATGAGGTTCTTCTGGCTTCTGCTATCAACAATAAAATGCAGCGGGGTACCCTTCACCCACATCTATGAATGAAAATGGCACTCCCCCTCTTCAAGATCTGTTGGTTCTTCTAGTTGAATTGCTGCGGTCACGACAATAGCAGTGGGGTCTGCGTCGATGATCTGTCTTTTACCAGTATTTTCAGAATCAGATTTTGAATCAGGGTTCGACTCCTTGTCTTTGATCTTGGAAACCAATGAATGTTTTGAGTGACATTCATCGGTGTTGTGTCAGGGGATTTTGTGGAAATTGAACCATTTTCTGGTGTCCTTCTTTGTCTTCCCGTGACACTTCTTTTCCTATGGCTTGGACTGGTTTTCGGGAGACTATTTGTTAGGGACATATTTGTCATACTTTGGTTGTTCCGTATTTGTAGACCCGAAGTCTTGTTTGTTCTGGTGCTTAAATTTATTCTTGATTTTAACAACATATTGATAAGCAACACCGAGTGATGAGATGTCCAAAAAATCCATTTCAGTTTGGATGTATCTGTGTAGATCCCCACGGTATTTCATAACCAAATGTCATTCGGAGTCTTTGATACCCATCTTGGTGTGCAAGGTACTGAAGGTACTGGTGAACTACATAACTACTTGGACCCTCTCTTGCTGTAGTGTGGTCCATCTCATGTATTGGTCCTCATAGTTGCCAACAGGGTAATATTGTTCCTTTACCGCATCCAAAAAAAAATCCCAAGTGGGCTCGACCCCATATATTCCAGACTCCTATGTGGAACTTTTCTCCCAGTAAGTTTCCTACCAATGTTTGACATGAGGGAGAGCTTTAAGGAGTGCGAAGGTGATCTTTTCTCAGTCGGAAAATTTTTGAATGAAGAAATAACCTTCTAGTAGATTTAACCATTTGTCTAGGGCTTCTGCATCTATCTGTCCTTCAAATACAGGAATATAAAAATTAACTTGTACCTTGAAAGGTGAGGTGCCTCCAAAGTGTCTGTTTGATGAATATGTGCATGTTGCTATCGACATACATTGAAGGATGTGGGAAAAATTCTCCATCATTTCGTCCCTCTGTCGTGTGAGAGCTTTCTCAAGCAACAGATTGATAGGATCATCTTCTCCGTCGTTTTTATTTTCTTCTGCCATTGAGGGTTTCTTTCTGAAAAATGATCAAGAGCTTCCTGCTCTGATACCACTGATTCAGATTATTTTTGACATGAAATGGGAGCAGAGATATAATAAAAAAATGCACAGAGATATCGTGGATGTCCAATAATATAACAAAAATGTATCAAAGATGAAACCATAAACATAGAGATACAATAATACACGATTTCTATTGATGAAATAAATGTACATAGACTGTAAAAATACAGAGTGAAAGACTCGCTAGAGTGGTGGCAATTGATCTCGTAGAAGAGATGTGATGACTACTCACATTCACAAGTAGATGATTACAATGAGGCTCTGAAGGCCTTTTTACAATAGACATGAATGCCAAAATCCCTTGACATCCAAAAAACTAACCCTAGGAGATGAAGCAAACCTATTTTACCAAAAAACATCATTTAGGGCCTCAAAATGGCCATGGAAGTTAAAAACTGCTAAACATAGTAAATTACCAAAATTGCCAGAAAACTGTTTTGAGCCAGCTGGAAAAGGTGGGCGGCCACCGATATCCACTTGGATCAATCCTCCCTCCTTAGGAAGAAATGGTATCCATTGTGTTGAGTGCCCCGGGGAGAGGGAGAAGAATCTGTTGAATCTACATCTTGATGAGTTGCTTGCCTTGTTAGAGAAGTTGCACTGCTTAGCTTGTTGAAGGTTGTCATGAACATGTGGCTGGAAGGGTTATAACTTTTTAACCAGTCTGGATAAATGAGATTATTTTGTGCAGAAAGAATCTTTACATTTTTCTGCAATCTTGTTGACCTACTTCTGTTGGATAGAACGTGCTTGGGCCAAGGCTGTAGTGGTTGCAGTATCCTTCTTTTCACCTTTTGAATAGATTGTGAAGAAGCTGAATTTTGTAGTATGGGATACTACCTTGCGACATTGTTTAGGTGGAACAGTAGTTAGAACTACCTCTAGTATTCTGTAGATATGACCCCCTAGAGAAACAATGACACTGTGTGGTCGAGACTCATAAACAACATGGCATCTCCACATATATGGATGGCCCAAGAGAACATCACATACATCCAATGGGGAAAAATCACATAATACCTCATCCTTGAAGGGTTGGATGTCGTATGACAATCAACACTGCTGACTGACATGAAGATCTTGACCTTGGTGAAGTCACCCGATGTTGTATGGCTGCGGGTGTTGTGTTTTCGACAATTCCAACTATTTGATGACCTTTGCTGAGATGAGTTTCTTTTGGCTTCCTCTATAAACAATAAAATGCAACAGGGTCCCCTTCACCCACATATGTGAATGAAAAAGACACTCTCCCTCTTCAGGATCTGTTGGTTCTTCTGGTTGAATTGTTGCGGTTGTGACAATAACAATGGGGTATGCGTCGATGATCTGTCTTTTACCAGTATTTTCAGAATCAGATTCTGAATCAGGGTTCGGCTCCTTGTCTTTGATATCAACCACCAATGACTATTTTGAGCGACATTCATAGGTATTGTGCCTGGGGATTTTGTGGAAATCACACCATTTTTCGGTGTCCTTCTTTGTCTTCTTGTGACCCTTATTTTCCTATGGCTTGGATTGGTTTTCAGGAGACTGTTTGTTAGGGCCATATTTTTCATACTTTGGTTGTTGTGGATTTCCATATCGGAACTCCCGTTTGTTCTGGTGCTTAAATATCTTCTTGATTTTAACAACATATCAATAAGCAACACCAAGTGATGCGATGTCTAGAAAATCCATTTCAGATTGGATGTATCTGTGTAGATCCCCATAGTATTTTAGAACCAAATGTCGTTTAGAGTCTTTGATACCCATCTTGGTGCGCAAGGTATGGAAGGTATTGGTGAACTATGGAACTGCTTGGCCCCTCTCTTGCCGCAGTGTGGTCCATCTCATTTACTAGTTCTCATAGTTTCCAACAGTTTAATACTGTTCTTTTACTGCATCCACAAAAAAATCCTAAGTGGGCTTGACCCCATATATTCCAGACTCCTCTGCGAAACTTTTCTCCCAGTAAGTTTCCCACCAATGTTTGACATGAGGGAGATATTTAAGGAGTGCCTAGATGATCTTTTCTCTGTTGGAAAAATTGTGAACAGAGAAATAACCTTCTAGAAGACTTAACCATTTTTCTAGGGCTTCTGCATCTATCTGTCCTTCAAATACAGTAATATCAAAATTAAATTGTACCTTGAAAGGTGAGGTGCCTCCAAAGTGGTTGTTTGATGAATATGCGCCTGTTTCTATCGATAGGCATTGAAGGATGTGGGAAAAATTCTCCATCATTTCATCCCTCTATCGCATGAGAGCTTGCTCAAACAACAGATTGATATGATCATTTTCTTTGTCATTTTTATTTTCTTCCGCCATTGAGGGTTTCTTGGGTGTGGGAGAGAAATTTTCCTTAAGAGAGACAAGATCGATACCCAAATTGATATACTCCGACCTCGTCGGGGACATGCACTGAAAAATCGATCAAGAGCAGCCTGCTCTGATACCACTGATCCAGATTATTTTCGGTAGGAAATGAGAGGGAAGATATAATAAAGAAATGCACAGAGATATTGCGAATATCCAATAATATAACATAAATGTTTCAGAGATGCAACCAGAAACACAGAGATATAGTAATACACAATTTCTATTAATGAAATAAATGTACAAAGATTGTAAAAATTCAGAGTGAAAGACTCTTTAGATTGGTGGCAACTGATCTCTGAGAAGAGATGTGACGGCTACTCGCATTCCTAGGAAGATTATTACAATGAGGCTCTGAAGGCCTTTTTGTAATAGAAAAGAATGCCCAAAACCCTAGATATCCAAAAACCTAACCCTTGGAGATGAAGCACCAAAAGTCATGTGGGCCCCGTTTGGGTAAGTTAGTACATCAATTTCGCCTGGTCGTAACTTTTGCATACGATCTCCGTTTTAGCCGCATGATAGATCGTTGGCAAGGTATCATTGAGAAGAGTCATTTTAGGCATGATATCGAAGGAACTTACATATTTCAAACCTTTTTTCCGAAAAAAAATTGTTTAGGGCCTCAAAATGGCCCCGGAAGTTAAAAACTGATAAAAATAGTAAATTTCCAAAATTGCTAGAAAATTGTTTTGAGCTAGTTGGAAAAGGTGGGTGGCCACCAATATCCACCTGGATCAATATTCCCTCCTTAGGAAGCAATGGTCTCCATTATGTTGAGTGCCCAGGGGAGAGAGAGAAGTGTCTGCTAAATCTGCATCTTGATGAGTTGCTTGCCTTGTTGGAGAAGTTGTACTTCTTAGCTTGTTGAAAGTTGTCACGAACATGTGGTTGGAAGGGTTGGACCTTTTTAACAATCGACACTGCTGGTTGAAATGAAGATCTTGTCCTTGGTGAAGCCACCCGATGTTGTATGGTTGCGGGTGTGGCATTGCCGACAATCCCAACTGTTTGATGACCTCTGCTGAGATGAGGTTATTCTGGCTTCCGCTATAACCAATAAAATGTTGTAGGGTCCCCTTCACCCACATCTGTGAATGAAAAATGCGCTCCCCCTCTTAATGATTTGTTGGTTCTTCTGGTTGAATTGCTGCGGTCATGACAATAGCAGTGGGGTCTGCGTCGATGATCTGTCTTTTACCAGCATTTTCAGAATCAGATTCTGAATCAGGGTTCGACTCCTTGTCTTTGATCTTGGCCACCAATGACTGTTTTGAGTGACATTCATCGGTGTTGTGCCAGGGGAATTTTTGGAAATCGAACCATTTTCTGATGTCCTTCTTTGTCTTCCCATGACCCTTCTTTTCCCATGGCTTGGACTAGTTTCTGGAGACTATTTGTTAGGGTCGTCTTCATCATACTTTGGTTGTTGTGAATTTGTAGACCCGAACTCTCATTTGTTCTGATGCTTACATTTCTGCTCAATTTTAACAACATATCGATAAGAAACACCAAGTGATGAGATGTTCAGAAAATCCATTCCAGTTTGGATGTATCTGTGTAGAGCCCCATGGTATTTGAGAACCAAATGTTGTTCAGAGTCTTTGATACCTAGCTTGGTGCGCAAGGTATGGAAGATATTGGTGAACTACAAAACTTCTTGGCCCCTCTCTTTCCATAGTGTGGTCCATCTCATGTACTGGTCCTCATAGTTTCCAACAGGGTAATACTGTTCCTTTACCGCATCCACAAAAAAATCCCAAGTGGGCTCGACCCCATATATTCCAGACTCCTCTGTGGAACTTTGGTCCTAGTAAGTTTCCCACCAATTTTTGATGTGAGGGAGAGCTTTAAGGAGTGCAAAGGTGATCATTTCTCCGTCAGAAAAATTGTGAACAGAGAAATAACCTTCTAGCAGAGTTAACCATTTGTCTAGGGATTCTACATCTATCTGTCCTTGAAATATAGGAATATCAAAATTAAATTGTACCTTGAAAGGTGAGGTGCCTCCAAAGTGTCTGTTTGATGAAGATGCGCTTGTTTCTATTGACATGCATTGAAGGATGTGGGAAAAATTCTCCATCATTTCGTCCCTCTGTCGTGTGAGAGCTTGCTCAAGCAATAGATTGATAGGATCGTCTTCTCCATCATTTTTATTTTCTTCTGCCATTGAGGGTTTCTTGGGTGTGTGAGAGAAATTGTCCTCAATAGAGACAAGCTCGAGACCCAACTTGCTAGACTCGGACCTTGTCGGGGACATGCACTGAAAAAATGATCTAGATCAACCTACTCTGATACCATTGATCAAGATTATTTTCGGCAGGAAATGAGAGTGGAGATATAATAAAGAAATGCACAGAGATATCATAGATATCCAATAATATAACAAAAATGTATCAGAGATGCAACCATAAACATAGAGATACATTAATACACGATTTCTATTAATGAAATAAATGTACAGAGATTGTAAAAATATAGAGTGAAAGACTCGCTAGAATGGTGGTAGCTTATCTCTGAGAAAATATGTGATGACTGTTACACATTATTTTGGTCACCCTGATGATGATTACATAAACATGTGTTTAGGTTCCCAATATGATATTTTTCCTGAGAAAATCAACCTCTTTCCACCCTTGCAAGATGCATTTTTGGAAGGCCGCTGCGAGCTGCTCCCTTTACACAGTGTGGAAATCCCTGATTTCCGTAGGCTGCACTATAGCCAGCCTGCAGGACTTCCGCAGGTTGCTATATAGGCAAGTCGCGACGACACTTTAAAACTAAAAGAGGAAAGAAGTTCTAGCAGCTTCTAGAAGTGTAATCTTCTGGAAATATGAGGTGGTGTCCATATGGTTACGATCCTACTGAATTCTCTGATTTGATGGGATCATCCTCATCTCTTTAACCACTTCAGCTTCTCCTATATAATGATAGGATTCTCATGGAAAAGGTGAGAGGTACAGGCATAAAGAAGCATAGAAAATTGATGAAAGAATAGGCTGAAGACTGTGTGAAGAATCCTATTTCAAGTGATGCTTGAGGTATCCATTCATCCATCAAGATTTTGCGAAAAATATTCATGAAAATGTCAGAGAAAATGTATTTGTGTGTCAGAAAAAAGGGCCACTGAAAGGGAACTTGTGTCATCAAGGCGATTCAGTTGTATCTTCTACCTTTCATTAATATAATATGGTGGCACGTCTCTTTCCCATAAAATGATTGATATTTTATTACATGACTCCTTGATCACATGTTTAGGTTGTCATTGAATTTCACTATTGCTTCTTTCACGTTGGTTGATTTCTATCATTGCAGATCTGATCTCACAGGAACATTGGAGTAAGGCAGGGTCAACAAAGACATAAGGAAGCGATTCATAAGGTATGTTATATATTCCTTCTTTGGTAGTTAAATTCAATGATTGTAACCTAGGGAAAGCATCTTGTTCTGTCTTGTTTTTTTCTAGATCCAGGTGGATCTAGGGGGATTAGTTCATGTTCGCATCTACCGATTTACCCGTTAACAAAATTGGCGACTCCACTGGGGAGGTATAACTTAATTGTGGTTTTTTTTGTTGGGCATTTGCTCATAGCCTATCTTTCACATTCTGTTTCAGTCTCTGAGTCTGTGGGAGATCCAATTAGACTCACTAGATTTAAAATTTTCCTGAGACCCTTTGTCCTTTTTGAAAAATTTTCTGTTTTGTGAAAGACTCTCGCACTACACCTTATAGGTAGATCATGGAAACCTTCTATTTCCGCACCCTAATGGTTTGTTTCAGTGCGGGATTTCTGTGACCTGCATGATTATTGGCCTACGTAAACCAATCATTTATGCACTGTGTTATATTGACTGCCCGCGGCGGCATTTGAAAACTTTTTGGATTGGGTCTTGACCTCCATTGTTGCCCAGTTTTTTTCTTCAATCAGCTAGAAAAGGGTTTTTAATACTAGTTCTTGACTGCTTCTAATTGTTTCAACTTGATCTTGATTGATTTCATAGATCGAACACCTATCTTTTGATCTTTTTTTGATTTTTGTTTTTGATTTTTATCGACAAGGATATAATCTCCAAACTTGCGTCTGAGTGCTTGATCGATTAAAAGTCTTCATTTGGAGTTGGAATTATAGGTTGGTTACACCTTATGGATTGCTTAATGATTAGAAAACCATTTTCTTGTTTACATTTGAAGAAACATTTTCTTGTCATTTTGTGTTTCTATCTTCATTGAAAGATTGATTTGGGTGCTTGTTGAGTGTTTTATTTTCATTGATTGCTCATCCTTTCTTAGTTCCATCCCTGTTTGGTTTTTCGAAAGGAAAAAATTAAAGTCTTTAAAGTCTTTTAGGTGATCATTTATGCAGAAAATATTGGCATTCAAAAATTTTGAAAAAGAACAAACAGTGAAATTATATCGTTTATGATTGTTTGGTACTGCATTTAAAAGAAGAGAATTGTACATCGTAGTTTGCATTGTTCCAGAAAAATTATTTCTCCCTACTGTAGATAGAATTCATCGAATGAAATTTTGCATCATTCATTTCTATTTACACGTTATTGGGTCAAAGTCTTACATAACATTAGTTTCATTCCCGTCTCCCTCTTGAGTAACAACAACCTTTAATAATATTGCGAAACTCTAAAATTCAACTAGTAACTTTTTCTAGGACTCTTTTACACCAACATTAGCTAGGATAGAGCTTTGGAATAGGCAGTGAGACACACTCTCCAAAGAAAAAAACACACCATAGTATCTTGTGATAGGGAGTGGTCAAATCCATTTGCAACATTTTGCCTTGGGAAGCCCTTCTCACACAAGGGTCAAACCTGAGGTCACATTGAGATTGGCAGAGTCACTCACCCTGCTTTGTTGGTCTCAGTGTAGAGATTGCACGTATTATGGGGGTCGCTTGAAGGTATACCCACAATGATGAGTGGAAGCCTCTCAAGTTGATTTCGGGCTCGATACCCTACCCTTGCATGTGGATTGAACTGTCGACTGTTTCCCTAGGCATCACTGTTGTTTGTGGTAACTTTAGTAGCCTATCGTCTTAAGGTCTTACACAAGGTGATCGTGGAGGGGAAATTCTCCATGTTACTTGGAATCAATGTTGGCCAGACTCACTCGATATCCTTGGAGGGTATACCCACGATTATGTGTGGGAGCTTGCACCAGGGTGTAAGTCCGTTAAGTAGGTATTCAACCTAAATTTTCCATCCTAGCCCAGCCCCTTCTTGTCTTGAATTCACAACGTTGGATTTTATCATCAACTAGTGACTTCGGAATAGGAAGTTCTTGTTTGCTTGGTTTTGATTCCTATATTGTACTAGCGAGTGTTGTTTGTTTACGCAGTTGGCCATAGATTTTTTCCGTATATTTTTTGGTTCAACCAACATTGACCCTCCACATCGTTCACATAGGATGCAAGGACTACCTCCGGAAGAACCAAAAGTTTCTCAACCCTTACATCCTAACCCGTCGGAGGATTCTCCTCAATAGAGTGAGATCCAAGACCATGTACCCTCACAGTCGGAAAAGACCATTTCTCTAGAGAGCTTTCGAATTGTTTCTGACCCTCTAGAATATTTCCGCCTACCTCCTGGATACAAGAGATGTATTCTCCGACTCAATTCGTCTGGAGAACTTGTTATTGGCACTTTTGGATTATCTCTCGAGATTGTCACGAGCCTTAACGAGGATCCTTATTGGACCACTGACATATCTCGGACTCTGACTTCTAGAAGGAACCCTTCTAGACAGGAGTTGAAATACCTACAGCTTCTGAACCTCTCAAAACATCTTACACATTCATGATACCCCTAGATCACTTTAATACTACAACGTGCTATTATTTTTCTGGTTCAGAAACATTGTCAGCTGGCCCCAATTTAACCACCCCTCTCCAGTAGGCCCATTCTACGATGATCCCAAATACTATGGCTATTCCCACCGGAAATACGGTGGCTAGCCAAACACCTATTGGTACAACACTTTTACCTAGTCAGATCCCATTCCTTCCTCTTGGATATAATGCGTTGAATGCTTCTATACCCAACCCTGCTCAAGTTCCATTTGGAGCATCTGGAGTTTTTTCTCTTCCCGAGCACAATTCTGTGACTAGTTTTATTCCAGCACTTCTCCAACCCCCTTTTGGAAGGTCTTATTCACCTCTCATTGGAGGAGCGAAACCTAGTGGCACCACTCAGTCTTTCACACCTAATTACCAGATTCTTGTTGGTGGACGATTTCACCTTGGGGGCCAAATGTAATCCCCTTTCGAAGGTCAAATCCTAATTGGAACACACCCCCCAATTGGGACACAACCCATGGTTGGAGGACAACCCCCACCTACCCCACCCTATGGATAGAACATACCTACATCCTTGGCCCAGTATTGGAACTATCTTACCCAAAGTAATCCTCAACCAACTGGGGGGAAACAGCCTCAAGCTAGCTCTTTCATACCCCTAGTACAGGCCAACCATACCCAGGTCCATCCAATCCCATTTCAGGTTCAAATGTTCAACTGAATGTCCCTGTTCAAGGGAACATCCCTAACTAGTACAACCCTATGGGCTACATGCCTCCGCACCAACAACCGAATCTACCCAGATCTTCGCATTATATGCAAACTTCTTACATGCTTACTGGTATACCTACATGAATTCCTCCCCAAAGTCACCAGTACCCCCATGTGAATAGACAATTACTCTTCTAAGCCACCCTGGACCTCCCTGATCTGTCTAGAATTTTAAATGAACCTATCCATCACTCTCCTCAGTGGCCCGTCATATCGACCAAAATACCATTCGACATTCCTAAGTTCGATGGTAAACTGGGAGAGGAACCAAACAATCATGTAATGAATTTCCACCTTTGGTGTTCATCCAACTCTTTGATGGATGACTCTGTTCAGTTACATATTTTTCAAAGAACTCTCACGGGTTCATCCACGAAGTGGTATATAGAATTACCACAAGGCGTCTTCACTAAGTTCAATACCCTAGATATGGATTTCCTCACTCACTACCAGTTGCCAATCTGTTATGAAATGGGGACCAATATTTTGAGTTCTTTCAAGCAAAGTAAAGCCACTCATATCTTTGATCACATTCATGAGTGGAGACGAAGACATCGTCTAATCAAACTCGATCTTCCTGATTAATTTTTTGCAGAATGGTTCACGAAATCCTTCATGAATGACATATATAAAGACATTTCTATGGGTGGAGTTGTCATAGAAGAACATGCAATTAGTTGTTCCCAGTATCTCGATCTCATTTATTCACAAACGGGTACTCTTTACAATATTCTCCCTGATGCACCTCGTTCTTCTACCATGACCACCTCAACGACTCCAGCAACTTATCATCTCACTGATGGTGTGATAGGTACTTTACATGCTCAACCTCAGTCTGTACAGACCTCTCACACCATGCCCAAATACCATGCTTCTAATGCTCAAACTACTCTGACGCCCACCCCTCCCACCGGTAAAACTTCAGAAGTGAATGTCATTCAATCGACTCCTACTGGTAAGAATAAATATAAAAAAAGGAAGGGTAGGAATAAGGAGGATAAGAATAAAAAACCACAATCCGATAAGGCAAAGACACGACCTGCTAAAAATAAGGATAAACACAAACCTCACTATCCTTGCCTTATCTTAGGTGATGATCACTACACGAAGGATTGTCCGAGACGTGTTGAGGTCATGAAGTTCCTCCAAAGGACACCAAAACCTCCTACCCCTATCATCTTGTCTCAACCCTTCCCTTCTCAACAATAGTCTCAATTGGTCATCCATGATCAACCTTCTTCCTCCACCACCTCCTATGTACTTATGGGTAATGATGATTCAAAGAAGAATGACATCACACTTACCACTCGTGCAAAAGATTACCCTTCTTCCAAGGAAAAAGTTGATGATATACCACCTTCATTGGTTCAACAATCTCCCTCAGCTCCACCTTCCAATGGTCCTCTTCATCTCGAACGACCAAACCCTGATAAAGTCCTTCGCCCTCCTCCCAAGGGTGTGGTTAGAAAGTCTTATTTCAATCCTCATGCATGTGCTTCCCATAACTATAGTATAGTAGAAGATATGGCACAAGCACCGTCTACGATGTCAGTCCTCGAAGTCCTTCAGAGTTTTCCTACACAACGAAAGGCACTGTTGAAAGCTATCAATGGAATTGACCCTACGGATACAAATTTAATAATCTTTGACTTGGAAGATCACATTCCAAGGTTACCCCCTCAAATTGCATTTCGAATACAAGTTGTTGTCTCTGACAAGAACATTTGTAGAATAGTTATTGATGAGGGTGCCTTGATGTGTGTCATGTTTATTGCCAACTGGAAAGACATCAGCTCTCCTCCCTTAACTGAATCACACAACACGCTCAAGGCCTTTAATGGCTCTGGATTTAAGCCCTACGGTGTCCTCCCTTCGGTGCTTATTATGTTAGAAGGAAAAACACTCAATGTTGAAGTTGAGGTCTTTGACACACCTCTTGATTACAACCTTCTACTTGGCCATAGCTAGATCTATTCTATGCATGTGGTCGTGTCTACTCTTTTCTGAATCGTGCATTTTCTGCATCAAGGAAAAGTAGTTACAATGGACCAACTGGCCTTCTTCAACTCTGACACACATACCAACAACATACCTTTCATAGCTAAGACACCCCCTGGGTACAAGAATGTCGGTGTGGGTCTACTCAAATATTCTACTCTGATGGGTACATTTTCGATCCCACCACTCGAAATTCCACCACCTTTGGTTGCCTCGATCAACATGATTTCCACCTCCATTCGTGAAACCCATGCATCTTTTGACCCATGTATAATACTCGAAGCTGATGATTATTCACGCTATGGTGAACAAATACCTTTAAGTCTGATTGAATCTGCCTATCAAGCCATTCAATCGGCATCCCCCTCTATCCCCTCTCTTGGCGATTCATCTCCTGATCCTTTTCACGTGATTTTTCCTATAGATGAGATGATTATGTCGATTATGTCTATGGAGGATGCTCTTTGGGACGATGGACATCATCGTTCCATTCTCTTCCTGGAACAACACACCCTCAAGAGTTACCTACGGATTCCGACTCTGTCGACCGTTGTCGTCATTTCTTGTGTTCTCGAGTCCACACACGATGCGTTATACGAAGGGAACTTAAGTAATATTTCACCCACGGTCCCCCTAGACATATCCACTAAACCTAGAGTTGTCAAAAATGTGCACATCGGAGCTTCGTGTTCCACTGATGAAGTTGTCACATATAAATCCCTTTTCCAAGAGTTTCATGACGTCTTCGCATGGATCTATAAAGAGATGCCTGGTATTGACCCCGATATTGTTGTACACGAAATTAAGACATACCCGGGTGCTAAACCCGTCTGACAAAGACTTCATCTGGTCCACCCTCGCAAAGCAGCTGCTATCAAGCTTGAAGTTGAAAAAAGTCTTAAAGATGGTTTTATTTATCCCATGGCTTTAACTGATTGGGTATCCAATCTCGTCCCGATTAACAAGAATCAAGGTACAATTTGCGTATGTGTTGATTATCAGGACATTAATAAAGCTTGTCCTAAAGACAACTTTCCCACCCCCTTCGTCGACTAGATTTTTGATGATAGTGCTGGGAGTGAAATATTCTCTTTGATGGATGGTTTCTTCAGATATAATCAAATCAACATCGTTCCCACGGATCAACACAAAACCACTTTTATTTGTCCTTGGGGAACTTTCGCCTACTGGAAATTACCCTTCGGTTTAAAGAACGTCGATGCGCAACTTTTCAGTGTGCCATGTCTTATGCCTTTCATGATATAAATCACATTGTACAACCATATCTAGATGACCTACCATCACATTCCATGCGTTGCATTGATCATCCGACACACCTCCAAGCCATTTTCCTCCGATGTCGGTTCTATCATATACGCTTAAACCCACACAAATGTGTTTTTTGTGTGGAGTCCGACTGACTTCTAGGATTTATCATATATATACAAGGGATCTAGGTAGATCCTCTAAAGGTCGAGGCAATTCTCAATTTCCCTCCTGCTCCTTCACTTCGCCAACTTCAAAGTTTGCAGGAGAAGGTAAACTTTTTACGTTGTTTCATCCCAAACTATGTTGAGTTGACACTCGGATTTACTTGACTGCTGAAGAAGAGTTCTGAATTTGTATGGTACACTACCACTAACACTATTACATATAGGCTAAAAAATTGACGAACTATTACGACGATTGTGATAAAATCAATTTTTTTGTCGAAAAAAATTAAAAAAAATGAAATTTTACTGTTTTTTTTTTAAATTAGTCCCTATAACGTCAGATTTCTGACGTGTTCTAAGGTCGTCATAAGTACGATGCCCAGTTTCGAAACTTTAATATAGCCATTTGTAGGTCAACATAACGGTCATTGACTTCGAAATGGTCAACCTTAATTTAGGGTTATAGTCATCGAAATTTCGACGATGACGAATCTATAAATTAGTTAATTCGAACTGAATTTCGACTAATTTGTTATAGTTGCGACATCTTTTATGTGTTATAGCTCTGCTAATATTCATTTTTATGTGAAGGTTTGGTTGTTTATTAAGAGATAGAACTGATCTTTGATCTATAGATCTTAGTTTTGTGATCATTGTTCAAGGCCTACAAGAGGATTTTAGACTTTGAAGGTTAGTTAAATATTTTTTTTCTTTTGTCACCTTTAATATTTTATAACCTTATATGTTTATGTAGATTTTATGTCGTCTGTGAACATGCTAATTTTTCCATGCTTATATGTGACTTGATCTCTTTCCCTAGTTCTATTATGTCATTTGATTATGTTACTTGGTTATGGTGAAGCTTTGAAGCTTATGTGGTAAAATATATTGTATGGTTTGGTCTATTGCATTTCAAGGATCAAATCGATCTAGCACATCATCACTGAACTTTATAACATAATCGTCTCAATATTTTGGTTGTGGTGAAGAATGTGGAGATATTATGGACAAGGTGACGAGAGATGTTATTTCCCTTGCGCTAAATGCGGGAGCACAAAATTCAGAAGAATTTTAATACAAACAACTGTAAGACATTGTAGAACCGATGGGCACGTTGAAGGTGGACCGAATGAATATCGTCCCTTGGTAAACTATATATTCATTATTATATCTTTATATTGATTGTATTTATAAAATTTTATATTGTTTAAATATTTCTTATGCAATACACTAATTTTGCATGACTATTTGTAATTATAAAGTCATGTTGGCCCCTTAAGCATCCGAACATGCCAAGTACTAGCAGAAATGATGTTGTACTACAAGGTGCCAAGGAATTTGGAGTGTCGAATATTGAAGATCAAGTTAATGATCCTATGGAAGAAGATGACAATAATAACAATATAGTTGAAGATGATGGGACAAATGAATTGATCCAAGACTTGTTCGCTCAATCGGATGAGGATGATGATGAGGACATTGGTGATCTTGACGTACCTCTGCTAGAGAAGGGAAAAAAACCACTTTATGAAGGTTCAAAAGCAAATCTTCTTTCTGCTACATTATTGTTGGTGAACTTAAAGGTTTTGAATGGTTTGTCAAATAGTTGTATGACATAGATCCTAAGGTATGTAATATGGTTCATCATCACGTTTACATAAAGGTTGATTTTTTTTGCTTGTTTTTAGTTTTAATTAATGTTTGAAATAATAATTAAATATTTACAAATTGTAACATTCTTTACAATAATTACTTATTTTTTATGTCATAGATTGTTAGGTGAATTTATGTTACCATCATCAAATATTTTACCTTGCACATACCGAGATTTAAATGCCATTATGAAAGAAATTGGAATGGAGTATCAAGCTATAGATGCATGTCCCAATGATCATATTATATACTATGGACAACATGCATCTAAAACATAATGCCCGCAATGTCAGACCAGTAGATATCGAACCGATCAACTAACAAAAAAGGTGCCTCGTAAGGTTCTTCGTCATATTTCCATAATTCCAAGTTTGCAACGACTATTCTGATGCAAAAGCATAGCACAATTTATGGATTACCATGCACGTAATAGAAGTGGAGATGGTGTTCTTCGAATGCCTGCAGATGGTTATGCATTTAAGGAAATTGAGGAAAAATGGCCAGTTTTTAAAGATGAACCTCGTAATGTTAGGCTTTCATTGGCCGCTGACGGTGTTAATCCATTTGGGGAGCTCAGGTCTATTTACTCAGTGTGGCCAATTTTTGTTATCAACAATAACATTCCTCCTTGGATGTCAATAAAGAGGGTGCACATAATGTTGACAATGATTGTTCCAGGTATGTAATGATATCATTAATTTTCTGAATGTAAGATTTCATTTGTATTTCTTGTTGCATAATATCTTGTATTTATTTATTTACTTATATATGAACATCACATCAGTAATTATGTGTAATTTCAAACAATTAGGTAAGTACCAAGTTAAATATATGAATGTATATATTGAGCCTCTCATCGACGAGTTACTAAAGTTATGGGCCGACATCATTATGTATGATGTTTGTAAACCAATAAGGAAGAAGGAATTTCAATTCCGTGGAATACTTGTATGGACAATTCATGATGCCCTAGGACTAACACATTTTTGTGGTATGTAATGATCCATTGCACTTTAATTATAGTATATAATTATTTGAAGATACCATGCTACATGTTTTTTTAAATAATCCCCTTCGTATAATTGACATAATTATTAATCCAACTTTTGCAGGTCATCAAACAAAGGGTATATTTGCATGTCCATTTTGTATTCCTAAGATCAAATCTCAGTGTTCAAAAACTTTAGGAAAGGAGGTGTTTGATGAGTATAGGCACTTCCTCTCTAAGAACCATAGGTATCATACTATTGAAAAACATCTTTTCAATGGGAAAGAAGAGACTGGATTAAAACCATGAAGAATGACACCTCACCTATGGAAGTTGGAATATAACAAAATTCATCGAGATGGTATATTGCAATTTGTTTATGTAATGTTATGAATTTTTGTTTTATTGAATTTATTTTATGCTTCATCAATGTCGTGAAGGTATTAACAATGGGCTCCCATGAGGAATGAAAAGTTATCCCTCTCAATTCATGAGGTTGTCCTACTATCAGGACCTAAAAATAGCTCATTTGTTTGATACAATGCATATCGGGAAGAACGTGACAGAAACATTATGGAAAATCATAGATGGTAGGAGGGATAAAGAAAAAGTCATCAAGATTTGTAGTGACATTCAGGAAGCCAATCATGCAATGCAAAGTGGGATCCAATCAAATAGTGACGGAGATCGAAATAGCCTTCCCTGGTTATTAACGGAGCAACA
>JASDQU010440219.1:59451-80942 GCA_032191745.1 Picea mariana | reverse complement strand
CCCTCAAAACCATATTCCGGTTCTCATTTGTACTCTGGTACAATTTAGTCAAAGACTCCCACATCTCATAGGCATGTGTCTTCCCCGTCAAGTGAGGAATCAAATGATCCTTGATGGCATCAAGAATAAATCTCTTAGCCTTGATACTCTTCTTAGTATAGGCTGGAAGAAGAGTAGCATTAGTAGGTACCACAACAGGATGAGTAGTGGTATTCTCCACAATGTCCCACAACTCATTCTCTTGCAAAAGAAAGATCATCCTCTCCTTCCAAGAACCAAAATTTGCTGCCCCATCAAGTCTGTCCTCAAATCTTAGGCCAGTAGCCATGACCCTTTTTCTACTAAAAATCACAAATTCAAAAAAAATTCCCTGTGAAGTGACCGTTGTCCCAACTTTCTGTCTACTGAAATTTCTTCATCCCTTCAACTCAGCTCTGATACCATGTTAAAATTTCAGACCCTAACCTAGTTTCATTCTCGCTGATTTTTCAGCCAAAGTTAAATGCCCAAACCCAGTTTCAACATAGTTTCAGCACTATTTCAGCACAGTTTCAACATATAAAAACTTAGCAGAAAATAAACTTCAGAAGAAACATAAGGATTCTGAACATCATTTTCAACGTAGAAATAAAATATCAGCAATATGCAAAACTCGTAAAATTTAGACACATGAATTTTCGGTCTAACTTCGACCCTGGAAAAACCCACAAGGGGAAAACCAGTGAGAGAGGGCTTTTTATTATTATTGAGCTTCTGAGAAATTTCTTTTACAGCATATTCATCTTCAGAAATTTACACAAACTTATCTGGACTTTCTTTCGCAAAAAAAAAATCCTTCTGAACAGTCTTGGAAAATGCTCCATGATTTCTGTCCCAGAAATCCGTACAACTGTATGGTTGTCCCAGCAATTAATGTTGTACGGACTGTTTTGAAATTCATGCCAAAACTCTGCTAAGACTGTATGAAAAACCCAACATGAACAGCTCCTTGAAAACCGTGTTGTACGGCCCTCAAAATTCGTGCCAAACTGTATGAACTGTACGGAAATACACTCAAAAATTAATTGCAGCAGTTACCTCAATTTTTGTGCCAATAAATAGTTGTACGACAGCCTTGGGATGCGTGCCAAACTCCTAAGAAATTATTCTGTTGTCTCCCTCAATTTCTGTGCATGAAAAATGGTTGTACGACCTCTAGAAATCCATACCATACGGTCTGCATTAATGGTTGTACCTTGTCTTGATATCCATGCTAGCTTGCTACCTTGGGATGCATGCCCAGCTCTGCAAATGCTGCCTCTATTTCTCCAGCTTGACCTCCTCTCTTTTCTCTCTTGCTCTCTCAACAAGAAAATGGATGAACAACCCAAGAATAGGTGCGCTCTCTTTCCCTAGTCGACCTCATGAGGGAAGGTGAGGGGTTTTCTAATCTAACGGTTGAGATTAGATTAGATGGGTGCTGAGATTTGGTGTCTCTTCACTCACCCTCACTTTAGTCATAAAGTCACCTTTTAATTTGCATCTCACAAATTAATTGACTAGGACCCACATTAGGCACTTTCCCCCCTTAGGCACCTAGGGAAGAGAAACACTTGCCTTGGTACTTTATTTAATTAAAAATTTAACAGTTTGCACCAATTATAAAATACTTAATCAATTTTTGAAAATTATAAAATCGATTTTTAATTTTTAAAAAATTTAGTTTAATACAAAAAATATGAGAAACTTTAGTTAATCTTAGGAAAACAAATTTCAACAAAACTCAAGTCAATAAAATTTGACAAAAAGTCCAAAGCTATAACAAAAATCCCCTAGATAATTTGAAATTTAGTACTCATACTCCCTATTTTTGAGATGATTTTACAATTTAGCTACAAACAAGCTTGAAGACAACAATAAATAGAATCTAAAATAAAGAAAAATAAACTTGCATTTGAAAATAATGATCAAAATGCAATCTAAAATAAAGAAATCCAAAAGAGTATATATTAATGTAGACAATCAAAAGAATTTTAGATACAATATAAAATATTTCACCAAACTTTTAAAAACCAAATCAGCACTCATCATTCATGTCAATATAACTAATTTCAAATATAGTTTATAATAATAACTATTCAAAATAACAATATTTAAAGTATCATAGTAGGTAGATATTGTCTAATTTCAAAGAAGGCATAAGTGTCATTATTCATTTTACAACTTTTTTAGTATTGCATAAAAGGAAATGAATAACTTTGAAAAAGAAAAGAACAAATGAGAAGAGTCAAGGTAGTTGCGATCAAAATAAAATATTTTTATCTTCTTTAGCCTTTGCATTTTTGAAATATGAATAGACATGAAGCCAAGTATTTGATGTGGAATTCATTTTAGATGTAAACAATCATGAATCACATCATGCTCACTCCAATATACATCTAATATACTGACTTCACAATGGTTATAATCCAATTTTTTCCTAAAGTGATCAATTTGAGTTTTTGTTTTTGGGGTAGATTTGTTTGTTATCTCTTGCAATTGTTGTGAATACATGAATTCTATTAGTTATTTTCTTCTTTGACTATTTGCATTAATGTCAATATTGAAATCACCAATGATTATTAAGATACAATAATGTAGGAGCATCTATCCAACTCATCAGTGCGTCAGCAGCCAGCGCAACAATGCACTGGGAGGGAGAGGATCCCAATGAGAGAGAAGCGTAAGATTTATCATTTTTTAGTTTAAATCTAAATTTAATGTAATTTAATATTGTAAGGCTCAAGGAAGGTCGAGCCATTGTATTGTATAAGGATAAATGTAAGTCTCCTTTAATGGGTTGTAGTTGTACAGATCTTGAGCATTACCTCACATATGAAGATGTAAATGAATATTTACTATAGTCGCTTAGTGATAAGGAAGCATTTAATTAGACATGATAGCACTAGAATAATCTGGAGGGAAGGTTAGAGAAGTCCCCTCATGTATAAATGCATGTAATGTATTCCCAGAAGGGGTTGGTTGAGTGAGTGGTTGTTGAGAAAAAGAACTGAGACTCTGTTGTTGTCCAATCTTGTACACATTGTAAAGAGCATGCAAATTTAATACAAAAGTAGATTTCCCTGCATATGATTCTTTGTGTGTTTATCTGTGTAATGAATATGTTTACTTTTTGAATGTTTACTATGTATGGTTATGAATGTTGTTAGTGCATGTATGCATATTCCATTTGCAGGAATAGACATAATTATTTGTCTATAGTTTTTTTAGTGTTTTGGGATCTCATGTCTATGCAAGGAGTGCACCTTAGAGTTGTTAGAAAACTCTAAAAGGCCTGTGCAAGGAGTGTGCAAGAACTTTTTAAGGAGTTCTATGAAGAGTGTGCCAGGTGGGAACACCAAAACAAGTCTTAAGCTCATAAGGGAAAGTTGTGCAAGGAGTGCACATCATAATTATTGAAGACTCTGAGAGAAAGAGAAAGGAGTATGTGGGTGAGTCTTCCAAGTTCAAGACTCAGGAGAATTGAGTGCAAGGAGTGCATGAGCCAACATATTGTTAAAGTGTTAGTGAAGCTCAGCAGGGAGAGCGCAGATAACTAGGAGAGTGTTGAAGGAACACTTTGACAGTGTTCACAAGCTCATAAGAGATAACGTGAGTGCCAGGAGGGCACAAGAATTCGTTTGGAGGACAAAAGGGGCTGACAACCTATTGAAGTTCGAGTAATTACAACCTCATAGGAGAGATATCGCAAGTGAGCACATGACCTATGCAAGGAGTGCGGAAGGCGATGAATCTCTAAGTACAAGACTGCAAGAGAAGCACAAGTGTGTGCTCACACTTCATCTGAAGTATTGAACAAGCTTAGGAGGAGTAGAATTTTCCAAAACACGAGCAGAGGCCAAGGAGTCATCCCTACAGAAGAAGTACTCAAAGGAAAATATTTTGAGAAACTTTGAGAAATCCTTCATTGGAAGGAAAGTGAATTTGTAGTAGAGAAGGAGCCTTAACAGTCATTGGATTGGCTTTCAGATTCAATCTGGGTTGTTAGATTAAGTCCAGACAAGAGGCAGAGCACACAAGTAAGGAGAACACGTCCCAACCATCGGATTTGAGTGCAAGGGATCAACAACCTTTGGATCCAGATAAGGTGCATGACTAATAAACCTTTAAGTCATTTGGACTCTACGAGTTCGACAATTTTGAGGTGTGTGTTGCGGAGGAAGAAAGTTTCCCGAAGCCCTGAATTCCGAAATTAATCTTGAGCATTGGTTATAAGGCCACATGTCAGCAGATTGAGTGTGGCTCGAAATTTCGGTGGTCCGGAACAACTGGATTGTTGTTGTGTAAGGGGAAAGAACTCCAAAATTTCTGAAGCCTGGAGCAGATCCTGACCATTGGTGTCCGGTGTATGTGGCAATAGATCGTGTGTTTGTTGACTTTGCATTCTGGAGGAATTGGGGTGTGATTTAGTTTGGGTCAAAAATCCATGAAGACCCAAAGGCCAGATTCTATCTTGACTGTCTGTTGGTGTGTAAGTGTGGAACATTGATCAAATCCCTTCGCATGTTCTGAGTTCGAAACTCTGAAAGGAAGTTTTGTTCAAGGCATGGAAAGCTTCAAAGTCCCAGAGCTCAAATTCCTAGAGCCCAGAGTAATTCTAGACCATAGATCTAGGACGAAGCGGTACTGTTGATCCCCAAGCTATCCAGAAGTTTGGCATTCACATATTTAGGAGGGAGTGCAGTTTAGGACGTGAAGAGCTCTGAATCTCGAAGCTCAAAGTAAGCATAGACCATTGATCCAAGGAGGACACCAGTCGTTCGATTTGCTAGTTCAAGTTCACGTATTCGAGGGGAATTGCATGTCGGAGGAAGGGAAACTCCCAAATCCTGGAGCCCTAAAGTAATATGTGTGTCATAGAACAGTTCGTGGACTATGGACCATTGATCCTTTAGTTTGGATGTTCATCAATTCGTGAGTTCGGAAGTTTTGGAAGTTGATGAAGATAGGATCCCCAGATCCTGAAGCTTCGGAGAACCGAAGTAGTGCCTATTAGTTAGGCCCCTGGTTTTAATCCTACAGTCACATGAAATTTCCTCCGAAACAAGGGGGCCTAGATCTCGAATTTTATTCTAAATAGAAAGGGGGATTAAAATGAAAGCACTCCTGGGTTTCTTGGACATGCACAAGAATTTAAAGGGAATGTGTGCATTAATAAGGGATCTAGCAGGGATCTGAGAGATATTTCAACTCCTACATGAATGATCCTAGACTGGGAGGTCACACAAGCCCCAGGAGGTGGTGGGGGTTTACATCAGGTGGTATAAGAACAGATCTTTGTTTGTAGAGAGCAGGAAAAGGAGGAGAAGACAAAGTGTTTATAGCTCTATGTGGAGAACTGTTTGCAAGTGTGAAGTAGACAATATACTTGTCAGGAAGGCAGGGAAAAAGAGAAAATGGCTACTGAATTCCATAGACAATTTTTAAGATGAGACCACAATAATATGAGAAAAGAGGTGATGGATAAATATCTCAATGAGACTATAGAGGAGCTCAATATATTAACGTTGCAATGGAAGAAAATGCAGGAAGGAAGATAGAGGTATGAGTGGCCCATGAAAGGGAAGGTAAAGTGTCTTATTCAATAGTTGATTTCCAGGAGGCAGAAGAAAATAATGATGAGGTGGATGAGGCAAGTGGAAAACCTTAGTGACACAAAGGAGGAGATGGTTTACATCTATGAACCAGAAATTGGAGAGAGCCTCGATGAGGAGGAAGAGAGATCAATTGAAGATCTCGTATATTTCCAGGAGGGAAATAAGCAGAGATCAGTGGAAGATCTCATAGACTTCCAGGAGGGAAGAAATGAAAATTTGGGTTTCCATAGGGGGGGAAGAGGAGGAGATATTGTTTTAGAGTATTGGGAACTCAAAGGAGAGTTCATATTAGTAAGGAGTGTTGATAGGAGAGGAGGAAGAGGTAAGAGAGAGGCATCGTCAACATGAAGATTCATGTGGGGTTGCAGACCATGTGAATGAAGATGATGAGAAGTTAAATACTTCAACTCTCAAGGATGAATATTAGAGGTGCATTCTGATCATTGGGGGAATTGGTCTATTTCTACCAAGTAGCCTAGTAGAGGCCAATGCATGTGTTGCACATGAGGAAGTGATGCAGGAGCCATCTAGAGAAGAGGCCACTGGGCCAAATGTTTTTAAAACTAATAGTGCATGTGTTTCATGTGCAGGAGAAGGAAGACAAACATAAGAGACTTTCATGGAGGAGGGGGAAGCAGAAACATCTTCCCAAAGTTTGGATGGAAGATAGAAGGAGGAGAAAAGAAGAGAATTTCGTGGAATTGCTCATAAATTTTGACAAGGAAGACAAACAGATGACGACTGCAGAATTGGAACCTACAGTAGAAGAGAGAGTAGAGAGCATGGATTTTTTCGATCTATGTGAGGAATTGGAAGCCCTGGGAGAAAGAGTAATAACCCTGAGTAGGCTCATCCAACATGTCAAGTTGGAGATTGATGAAGAAGAGGAGATGTAGCAGAGAATACTGGAGGAAAGGAGCCAACCCATGAAGAAGCTAGACAAGAAGATAAAAGAGATAAGGAGGTTGATGTTGAAGTCAACACATGAGGTAGTCAGTAACAGATGGAGATTGTCAAGAAGGGATTGCAGTGGCAGACTGAATGGGGAACTACAAAAAAATATCTAGAAACCAAGGGGAGAGCTTGCAACAACAAAAAAAAAGCAGAGGAGCAAGTGGACAACTCTAGAGTGAAGTTTGGGACCCAGGACGATCTCAACAACAGCAACAAAAAATCCATGAGAAGGAGCTCATGAATTTTTTCAACAGTGGAGTATGATGCAGGAACATCTCTCCAACTCATCAATGTGTCAGCAGCCAGTGCAGAAGTGCACTAGGAGGGAGCAGATCCCAAGGAGAGAGAAGCACCAAATTTCTCAATTTTGAGATTAAATCTAAATTTAATGTAATTTAATATTGTAAGGATGAAGGAAGGTTGAGCCATTGTATTGTATAAGGATAAATGTAAGTCACCTTTAATGGGTCATAGTTGTACAAATATTGAGCATTTCCTCACATCTGAAGATGTAAATGAATATTTACTATAGTGGCCTAGTGATAAGAAGGCATTTAATTAGACGTGATAGCACTATAATAATATAGAGGTGTTGGCCCTTGACCAAGTTTTGGAGATCCTTGGTCATGTTTGACCTATTTTGGGACTTCGACATGCTGGTTGAAGGCGAAGCGCAATTCGAAGCGGAGATCGTGGGTTCTCAGCCCCTTTTTATGGCATTTTTTGGATTAGGGTTTATGTAATGGGAATGGGATGTCGACCCATGGGTTTACCCGTGTTTAGGCCCCCTTTGTAATATATAAATAGATAACTACACACAGTAGAAATGGAGATAGTAGTTGGATATATGTGATCAGATCGGCTTTGTGCATGACTGTGTGGTGAGAACTTGCAAGGCTAAGTGCAAGTAGTTGTAAGGAGGCTTTGTGTTGTAACCTAGCTCAAGGAAGGAGGATCTAGTGAGGTGCGCACAGATATCCTGTCCTATGCGTAGTAGGATTTTGTGGCTCTATGCATGTAGATGATTGACTGAAGATAATAAAGAGAAGAAGAGTTGGTGGATGTATCCCCAGGCTAGGGGTGAACCACGTATATCCTTTGTTATGGTTGATTTTTTCTTATGGTTGTTTTGTTCATATGATTTAGGCTTAGTGAAATAACATATGCTTAGATAGCTTAGTGCTTAGTAATGTAAATGAATGCTATCTCCGATCTACTTCTATATGTTAAGTTCTTCGATGTGTTAGATCTGATTAAATACTGTGTTGCTCTGTAATTAGAGTTTATCTGCGCTATGAATAATGGTTAATTGCTAATGAATGATAATTGTTAAGTGCTCTGCTAGGGTATTATAATCACATATTTGTGTCCCAGCTAGGTTGTAGACACTAGAGTCCTACAACCACCCCTGCCTCTACCTCAGGTGAGACTTCATCTACTTCGCAGGTGTTTCTAAAAGGGACGATAGTTAGGGTTTTGTTGGTGCATTGTTGAAGTGTTGAACCCTGGGTCTACCCCTGTGCCAAAAAATAGTTTTGTTTCCTGGACTGAAACTGTGATTGCTGGGAACTGAGGAAAATAAAGAAAGCTATGTGCATAGATGTGTTTCTTTAGTGAGCAATATTCTACTTGAATTGTGAAGCTTTGTACTAAGAAAGGAATCGTATCTGAAGAAGAGAGGTAAGATTAGTGAAAATTGTTGTCAAAAGAGGTAAGATCTGAAAGATGGGTTCTCTGAAAAAGGTAAGAGTAGTGAAAATTTTAAGATTTGAAAGCTTTGTGTTTTGCTAAAAGTAAGTCAAGTGAATTTTTTTGTTTCAAAAGTATGGATCTAGGTATATTTGATAAATTTTGTCCTAGCCTGAAAACTAGGGCACAACTAGAAGAAATAATATTTGATATGAGTAGATCTAATAGAAATAGTGAGAGATATGTTATTCCTATGCATAGAAAGAATGTTTGAACTAACAAATGGATGCAGAATCCTAGAGATAATTTTTTTGCAGGCTAGCTACTATTATCCTAGTGCACAGTACAGGAAGAAATGGGGATCATTTAATATAAAGAGAGGCTTAACCTTTTGTTACAGTTGCAGAAGACGTGACATCTTGCTAAGGATTTCCCTGACAGAAGACCTATTTGTATTTGCTGTAAAGATATGGAAAATGAAGTTTTGGATTGCCCTAGAATTATTGCTAAAGCTGAAAAGATGAATATGAGACAAGAAAACCATGAGAAAGGCCACAAGACTAAGACTATGGCAGAATCCCAGAAAGAATCAGAGACTGTATTACTAAAGATAAAAGAAACCATGAACTATCACAAAGACACTAATCTATCAGAGGTTTTAAAATACAAAGAGTGCATAGAAGAAAGAATAGGAGACTTCGACATAGACTGTGTTCTAGATGAGGAAACACAGGTGAATATCATGACAAAAATAACTTGGGAAATTTTGGGAAAAACTGCTATGATCCCTTCATTGGGAGGAATATGATTGTTTAAAGGAAAATTGATAACCTTATGTGGAAGAATTACCTAGACATCTATGAATGTTCATGGAACTTCGACAAAGGAATAATTTGAGATCATTAAATTTGTTGAGAACATCGCCCCATTTGCTATGTTGCTAGGAAAAACCTAGATTGATAAAGATCATATTCAAAGAAAAGAAGAAGAAACCCTAGAACAGAAAAAACAAGAATTAAAAGATTTCATGACTAGGAGAATAACACATTTGATAGAAGAACAAAAAAACAAGTCGAAGCTACTAAGGACTAGAGATTTGGATGACGAAGTTGAAAGAACACAGATAGACTTGAAGAACCCGTCGGCATAGGAAAGCAGAGCACCTACCCTAGACATAAAAGAAGTATTACACTCAAACCTTATGAAAGATCATCAACAACGTGAAGTTACTATGCCAAGAGAAGATAAGAATCAAAATGGGAAGAGGAACTGAGTAACTTAAATTACAGGAAAAAGGGCTAGAAATATTAGCAAGAAGAAAGAAAAGTTAGAAAAATTACAAGAAGCTCCCGAAAGAACTTCGCAGAAGGAAGGTTTCTAGAATTTGAACTTCGTCGGAATATCAATACATCACAGATTGCCACTTCTCCATGGTAGATAAATGTGACCGTTGGAGACATTATGACCATTAGACCGACGCTCCTGAATTATTAGAATAACAGTTATGGACCAAATGCTTGCCATTGGACCGTTAGGACCGTGCCATAACGGTTGGAATTGCATTTATTAAGTGTTTTCGACACGTTGGAAGAGACCATTACGGTGTTGTATTTTTATCCCATCGAGTGTTACACCCAGAACACTTTTACCAATTGTGATTATCAAAGCCCACAAAGAACTAGTTGATTTTGCGCAGTGATCATTGAGATCTCACCATCCATTCTGTTTCATTGAGTATTTGTTCATCAGCCTAAGATATCTGATCTCGAGCGTGCATGTCAGACGAGCTCAATGATGTGGAAAAGTCAGTAGAGGAAATTTTTAATCAATCTACTAGCAGAGAAAGTGATATCTGCAGGAGTTCAATCTTTTTCGACGAGAGGAGTTCAAGCCTCTCCATCGACTACTCACAGATCTGGACCATCCTGAGCTGCAGCTGAGAAAAGAACAAAGCATCGAGATGACTTGTCAAATGAAAAGTTAATCCCATATATCCTGCCTGAATACATCCCACCCCTGGCTGGTGTGGTCATTCATGGTAGCGTCCCGAGGGACTTCAACTACACAGTCATCAAAACGTACCTCCTGAAGGGGATACACACAGTTAGACCGCAGTTGGAGAGGATTCCAACTTTGAAGATCAGTGACTATAACGTAGGAGAACACAAGAGTTATGGCATGCTCGCACCTCACAAGTAATTGACCAAGACCAAGGGGAAGAAGTCAAAGATCATCCCCCAGCCATGGACCATGAACATCACGCAATCCACTATCTTGAACGTGATGAATATACCCCACTTTGGAAGGCACGAGGAGGTGAATTCGTGCATTAAAATCCTTCTACCGTGCTTCCATGGAGGTTACTTATGGATAGACGGACGCATCACCATCAATCCAATGTTGATCCATAGGATCATCGGGTTAAGTATGCAGGGACCCAACCCATATGAATTTTACCCAGGAAAGGTTGCAGACTGCTCCCTGACACATAGGATTAAAGATACCTATGGCGATGTAGAGAAGGGGACGCAAGGCTGCAAGATAGCCTCCATTCAGAATGGCACAGTGCACCTTACTTGCCAATTGATCATTGGTAATATAGTAAGGAAGAACAGACCCACGCAGGTCATGGGGTTTGTAATTGACCTCGCTGGAAAGTACATGGAGGGATTACACATGAACTGGGCTAGTTACTTAGTCAACTAGCTAGAAGTGGATTTTCATCAAGCTCAGGATCAGGGATATGAGTTCCACTTTAGTTGGTTGTTGATCCTCATCACATTTACTTCTTGGGAGATGCCGAAAGGTGTGACCTTCCCTGACATTGAGGTGTTCGATCCGCTTGTTGCGAAGTTCACCACACTATGGTATTTGAGTGATATGGGGAAATAGTGGTAGTCGAATGCAGTATTCCATACCTCCTACCTACAACTGAACAGGGCTAACAAGTTGTTCCCTCATATGACGTCGAACACTTTGGACAGGTTCAAGCCCCTTATGAAGTTCCACGCATATAGGAATTTTATTTATATCATTGCGCGAACAGAAGAGAGTAAAGAAGAGATTCAATCATACTATAAGCTCACAGAGGAGAACCTGGAAGAAATCACTAAGGAATGGTCCATAGAGTTCCGTATACTAGTCGACCAGTTAGAACTGTCTGACCCATAACTCATTAGAAATCCAGTGGTTACTCGCAAAGAGTATGATGCACCCAGTAGTAGCAAGAAGAAAAAGAAAGAAGGGGTACAATAGCTGGACAGTGTATTAGAAGAGACTGCTTCAAGTTCACTTAGCGGAGGAGGTGGTGACAAAGTGGACAAAGAAGAGAAAGAAGGGGAAGAAGATAAGTAGAAGCAAGGCGAAGTAACACCACCATAGAATCCCCCTAATGACACAGAACCATCTAAGAAAAGAAAGGTTTCCCCCATGAAACCTATATCGTGGAAGAAGTCCAAAGCTAATAAGACAAAGATGCAGACTATGCTCACAGTCGATGACTTCGACTTCATTATCACAGCTGTATCAGACGCCTCAGAAGATATTTTGCAGATAACTGAAGAAAAACAAGAATCTATGTATGATAGAATTGAGACAGAGCTAAGAGGTGTCCAACAAGCCCTTCAATCTAGCTATGCACCGTCCACTGCACCCCCACCATCGCAATAAATAGATTTGGGAGATGAGCCTACCCAACTCCGCAGGATAGCCGTTGCAAACAAAGCTCACCTTCACTGTGTCCAGGAAAAAAAATAGCAGGCCATAGTGGCCCTAAAGTAAGCACAAGAGAAAGTGATAGAGCAACGTCGAGTTTTGCAACATGAGAAGGATGCCCTCCAAATGAAGTTCAAAGAAGATAGAGCACAAATCCAACAGGAGAAAGAACAATTGCTCATGAAGCAGGTTGGAGTCAAAGAAGCAGTCCGCAGAGCACTTCACTATGTGATGGGCTTAGAGAAAATGGAAGAAGATCTAGTGGAGAATCAAGTGGAAAATCTTGTTGAATCCATTCAACATATTCAACGGAGAATAGTAGATCTAGAGCTACAAACAATGCCAAGCACTCCGCAAGATGTGTGAGACTAGAGAGAAGCAACTACTCAGAGAATAGTTGAGAGAATCAAGGCCTTCTCCATGGAATGTAAACAACTAAGTGATTGCAGTGCGCAGAATTATGAGTGACTTATCAAGGACCCTAAACTAAAGACACTGGAGTCATAGCTCTAGGAGGCAAAGCATCAAGCAACAACTGTACAAGCATAGTTAAAACTCCTTTCAACAGTTGAGAGGATGAAAAGATCCCAAGAATAGTGCGCAGCTCAATAACAGGTCCATGCTATACAAAACAGATTCATGGAAGTAACTCAGAATCTCCAGCCAGTCCAGGATGCAACTTGCCTACTTTTCAAGGAGATTGAAGGTCGAGGATCTGAGCCGGAACAAGTAGTCACGTCGGTATAACAACGCTTAGAGGGACCTGTGAATGAGGCATTTATTCAGGAACTCATTGAGCAGGAGGCCTTGGAAAAGTAGCAGTTCGAAGCATCTCGAGCCAAGCTCGATGATTTTGAGGCAAAATTACCAAGAGCAGAGTGACTCGGGATGAGTCACATGTGAATGTTGGGGGCCTATTGGCCCTTGACCAAGTTTTTGGAGATCCTTGGTCATGTTTGACCTATTTTGGGACTTCGATAGGCTGGTTAAAGGTGGAGCACAAGTCGAAGCAGAGATTGTGGGATCTCAGCCACTTTTTAGGGAATTTTTGGGATTAGGGTTTATGTAACGGGAATGGGATGTTGGCCCATGGGTTTACCCATGTTTAAGCCCCCTTTGTAATATATAAATAGATAACTATGCGAAGTAGAAATTGAGATAGTAGTTGGATCTATGTGATCAAATCAGCTTTGTGCATGATTGTGTGGTGAGAACTTGCAGGGATAAGTGCAAGTAGTTGTCAGGAGGCTTTGTGTTGTACCCTAGCTTGGGGAAGGAGGATCTGGCAAGGTGCACACATATCTCTTTTCCTATGAAGAGTAGGATTTTATGGTTCTATGCATGTAGATGATTGACTGAAGATAATAAAGAGAAGAAGAGTTGGTGGATGTAGCCCCAGGCTGGGGGTGAACCACGTATATCCTATGTTATGGTTTATTTGTGCTTATGGTTGTTTTGTTCATATGATTTAGGCTTAGTGAAATAACATATGCTTAGATATATTAGTGATTATTAATGTAAATGAATGCTAGCTCTGATCTACTTCTGTATGCTAAGTGCTTGAATGTGTTAGATCTTATTAAATACTGTAGTGCTCTGTAATTAGGGTTAATCTACACTGTGAATAATGGTCAAATGCTAATGAATGATAAATGCTAAGTGCTTTTCTAGGGTATTATAATCATAGATCTGTGTCCCAGCTAGGTTGTATACACTAGAGTCCTACAACCACCTCTGCCTCTACCTCGGGTGAGACTTCATCTACTTCGTAGGTGTTGTCGAAAGGGTCAATAGTTAGGGTTTTGTTGGTGCATTGTTGAAGCGTTCAACCACGGGTCTACCCTATGCCAATAGGAGGGAAGGCTTGAGAAGCCCCCTCATGTATAAATGTATGTAATGTATGCCCAGAAGGGGTTGGTTGTGTGAGTAGTTGTTGAGAAAAAGAACTGAGACTCTATTGCAATCCAGTCTTGTACACATTGTAAAGATCATTCAGATTTAATAAAAAAGTAGATTTCCATGCATATGATTCTCTGTGTGTTTATCTGTGTAATGAATATGTTTACTTTATGAATGTTTATTGTGTATGGTTATGAATGTTGTTAGTGCATGTATGCATATTCCCTTTGCAGGAATAGATATAATTCTATGGCTATAGTTTTCTGAGTGTTATGGGCTCTCACGAATATGAAAGGAGTGCACCTTAGAGTTGTTAGAAAACTCTAAAAGGACTGTGAAAGGAGTGCACAAGAACTTGATCAGGAGTCCTGTGAAGAGCATGCCAGGTGGGAACACTAGAACAAGTATTAAGCTCATAAGGGAAAGTTGTGCAAGGAGTGCACATCAGAGTTATTGAAGACTCTGAGAGAAAGTGCAATGAGTGCATAGGTGAGTCTTCCAAGTTTAGGACTCAGGAGAATTGAGTGCATGGAATGCACGAGCCAACATACTGTTAAAGTGTTGGTGAATCTTAGAAGGGAGAGAGCAGACAACCAAAAGAGTGCTGAAGGAACACTATGACAGTGTTTGCAAGCTCAAAAGAGAGAATGTGAGTGCCAGGGGGGCACAATAAGTCATTTGGAGGACAAAAGGGGTCAACAAACCATTGAAGTTCGAGTAATTACAAGAACAGAGGAGAGATAGCACAAGTACGCACAAGGCCTATTCAAAGGGTGCAGAAGGAGAGGAGTCTATAATTCCAAGGATGCGGGAGAAGCACAAGTGTGCGCTCACACTTCATTTGAAGTGTTGAACAAGCTCGGGAGGAGTATCATTTTCCAAAATGCAAGCAGAGGCCAAGGATTCAGCCCTACAAAAGAAGTACAAAAAAGGCCAAGCCTTTGAAAAAATTTGAGAAATCCTTCATTGGAAGGAAAGTGAAGTTGCAACAGAGGAGGAGCCTTAACAACCATTGGATTGGTTGTTAGATTCAATATGGGCCGTTAGATTAACTCTGGACAAGAGGAGGAGTGCATAGGTAAGGAGAATAGGTCCCAACCGTCGCATCTGAATGCAAGAATACAAAATCATTGGATCCATGTAAGGTGCATGACTGATAAACCTTTAAGTCCTTCAGACTCCACAATTTCTACAGTTTTGAGGTGTGCGTTGCAGAGGAAGCAAGTTTCCCGAGGTCCCAAAGTCCAAAATTAATCTTGAGCATTAGTTATAAGGCCACGTGTCATCATATTGAGTGTGGTTCAAAAGTCTGGAAGTTCGGAAGAACTGGAATGTTGTTGTGTAAGGGGAGAGAACTCCCAAAGTTCCAAACCCCAGAGCGGATCCATACCATTGGTGTCGGGTGTACATGGTGACATATCGTGTGTTCGGAGACTTGACACTCTAGAGGAATTTGGGTGTGATTTATTTTGGGTCAAAAATCCCTGAAGGCCCAAAGGCCATAGTCTATCTCGATTGTTTGTTGGTGTGGAGGCATGGACCATTGATCAAAGTCCTTCACGTGTTTGGAGTTCGGAACTCTGGAAGGAATTTTGGTTCAAGGTGTGGAAAGATTTGAAGTCCCGGAGCCCAGAGTAATTCTAGACCATAGATCTAGAACAAAGCAGGATCGTTGATCCCCAAGCTATCTGGAAGTTTGACATTCACAGATTCGGGAGGGCGTGCAGTTTAGGACATGAAGAGCTCTGAAGTCCGAAGCCCGAAGTAAGCATGAATCGTTGATCCGAGGCGGACTCCAGTCGTCTGATCTTCTAGTTCGAAGTTTGCGTATCAAGGGGAATTGTGTGTTGGAGTAGGGAAAAATCCCAAATCCCAGAGCTCTGAAGTATTTTGTGAGTCGTAGATCAGTTCACAGACTGTGGACTGTTGATCCCATAGTTGTTCGAGTGTTCGTCAATTCGTGAGTTTAGAGGTTTTGGAAGGTGGTGAAGATAGGATTCCCAAAGCCTGAAGCTCCGGAGTGTTGAAGTAGCGCCTGTCAACTAGGCTTCCGATTTTAAGCCCGTGGTCACATGTGATTTCTACCAAAACAAGGGGGGCTAGAGTCTGAATTTGATTCTAAACAGAAAGGGGTATTAGACTAAAAGAAATCGTGGGTTTCTTGGACATGCACAAGAATTTAAAGGGCCTGTTTTCATTAAGAAGGGATCTAGCAGGGATCTGAGATCTATTTTAGATCCTACATGAACGATCCTAGACCAGGAGGTCACGCGAGCCCTAGGAGGTGGTGGGGGTTTGCATCATACAGTCACTATGAAGCATTTGTAATTTGGTCATTGAAATTGTTTCAATGATTATTGAGATAGATGTAAATGGACAAACATATATGTTCATCATGCAAAATATGTTGCTAGACATACACCTATGACATAACAAGTTCAACTTCGTTATTGAATTTTTTTTTTATTGCAATTATGTCTATGTTTCTTTCTATAGAAGAAAGGACACCATGGACATAGTATGTTGCATTAAAATTGAATTTTGAAAATTTTCTTATGCTTGGTGGAAAATTTGTTGGTGTCCCTTGGAAACATAGGATCATATTGCTTATAAATTCTCCATCTTGTAGAATTTCATATAGGTGTGAATGTAGACTACATGTGTTCACAGTTACAAATGAAAGTCTATTGGAACATGTGATTTACCTTTGCACATAGTCTAATTTCCATGATCCATTTGCAAATAATAGTTTCATTTATGCAATTACTTTTTTATTGACACAAAATTTTTCCGATGTTAATTTTTAGATTAGAAACAATGAATTCATGGTTTTTACTTGCGATAAAGTTGTGTATATTGATCAATGTATTCTAATGTTTCTTGGATCAAATGGAATCTTGTTTAAAGTCAATCTGTGTGATTTGTGTATTTTTCTAGTGCAATCTAGTTGTATTAGGAATTGTTTTTGTATTGTAGTTTGATTATTTCCTCTAGAGAATGGAAATGGCTTTGGAATTCGAAATATTGGTGTCCAACTTGGTGAAATATTTTTGTCATATAATTCTGGAATTTTTCTCTTTGCAAATTTTCAACAATTGAATCGAAAATTTCTATCCAAATAACATCCAATTCTTTTTTTCCCTTTGAATAACTCTTCAAAGCTCCATCAACACCATTGACAAGGTCATTTTCTATGTTGTAGTTTATGACATATATCTCAACTAGGAGATTTCTCAACTAGTATTTTTGATGGAAAGGTAGTTTCTCTGTCATAAGTTCCAATTTTTTCTTGACTATTTTCAACTTCATCAAATGCTTCAAGACTTATCAATTCTTCATCTACTAGTATAATAATTTGTTCAATATGTCTTTTCACATCTTTTCTTTTGTAAAATAAATGCGAAAATAGTGGATCTATTGATGGTGATCTATAGCAATAGAAATTTGTATTCTATGTTGTCATTAGACTACTCATTCAATATCATTTTGTTGAAAAATCTGATTAAATCTTTGTCTCTTCACATCTTTGATTTTGTAAAATAAATACGAAAATAGTGGCTCTATTGGTGGTGATCTATATCAATGAAATTTATGTATTCTATGTTGTCATTAGACTACTCATTCAATCTAATTTTGTTGAAAAGGTTGATTAAATCTTTGTCTCTTTGATGCATTGGCATGTGCAATTCATAGCATTTCAATTTTTCTTGCCAAAAAGTATATGATAATATCTCCTCGTTCAACATTCCGTTTTCAAATATCAGAGAATGTTTGACAGGCTTTGCTATATAAAGTCCCCACATGATATTATATCAACATTTTTGAAATATTTTGTTGGGCTATGTTTTATTTCTCGCAATCATTTATCAAATTGGTACAAGAACCTTGAGCAAACAAGGGATTCCTTATCAACTAGCACAACAAAATGTTGTATGTAGTGTTTTGTCAGTTTATCCAAGTTTTTGTTGCTTAGCGGTAGGTATTCTAATTTGTTAAAGAGCATGCAAAATGCAGAGTGCAACATGACACCCCCTACATTAAATATTGTTTTTCCTATGTAATTTGTTATGATGCCTTTTAATTTAAGGGGGTCATATTTTGTTCTATTGTTGTACATGTGCACAATGGTTTGAAATTTTCCTTTTCAGTGAATTTTTTCCAGTCCTCGTACCTCTTGTAAAAAAAAAATGGATTGATTCATTTGGGGCCTTTTTATTTTTAGTCAATATATATTTCAATATAACTACTTCTTCTTTCGTCAATATATCTTTCAATATATTTTTATTAAATTTTTTTAAAGAAATTTTATGTCAAAGAAGGGCTATTTAGTAATATCACGCTCTTTGACGAATCACAAGATAAATATTTAGATTAAAAAAAACTGAAAAAAGTTTTTAAATTTAAAAGATTCACTTTAATAAATAAAAAAAAAAAACTTTATAAAATTGGAGGATTTTTTAAAATAAATCCAGGTCAACTATGTTTGATCGACCTAACCGATTGCTATATTACCTGCTTTGGTACTAATAAAAAGATAGAAGTGGATTTGTAAAAAGTTGTCACTAATAAAAATATGGAAGTGGATTTGTATACCCCCAAGCACACCTGAAAAGGATAATGACCAATAGAGTTATGACGAACATATGGAAGAATCTCATTCTATGGAAGGGAGCATCAATAGATTGGACCATTGGGTAAGGGAGCATCAGGAACCATGTCTGTTGGTGCAATTATTTGCATAATATATTACCAAACATAAGTTATCGACCGAGATTCGTAATCAGTAGAGTTGATGCACTATATGTGTTAATAACAGATAGTTCCTATTTCTATTTAGTATAGCTTAGATAAGAAAACCATCAATAACAAAATACTCTGTTTTCAAATATAACACTCTTCACACAATTCAGAAATTAGAAAGCAAAACTTGCAATCATGCACTCAAAAGATTTTGCTTAGATAACGCCTTGCCCATTTACAAGCTCATGAAGTGCATGGATGATTTTAGGGGCTAAATTTTGCTCATGGGCTAATTTTCCATGGTTTTTCCCAAAAAAAGATTCGCTATTCTAAAAATGATTCGCCCAAATTCTATAGGATAGAATTATTTTACCTTAAAATCGCCAAAATTTTATTCAAACTATATAAAATCCTTAGAAATTTGAATATTTTTACAAAAATATTGCAAACATTTTTTAGTTTGTATATGAAGGATTAGTAAGATTCGCCAAGGTTCCTACATTTTAAAATAAATTTCCATCCTTAAAATCATCCCTGATGAAGTGGAAATATGGACTTTGACTTAGTTATCTGTAGCTGCTACTCTTAACAACAACTAGCAAGCAAATCTAGGCACACTTCAACAATACCACTCCAAACTTAGAAGAGAAAACTGATAACAAAACTTCTCAAGCAGACAGTGAATCGAAAGGTTATTTCTTAGGTGAAAAATCTATTCATTAGAGGCTCATGAAATGAAGAGATGAACTTAATATCTTGTTCCCTGTAGCATTTGAAACAACAATCAACAATCCACTTTATCGACTCTTAGAAAGAAATCAATCATAACCCTATCAATTCTAATCAAACCTTATTTAATACAAGAAATAGTGAATATAATTGAGAAACTTCATTATATGGTGCATGAAGGTGAGAGATGAAGTCTGATCCTATTTCCTGTAACAAATCACTTCAAACTTGCAAGAAATTCTTATCTAGTTCTGCACACTCTTCAAAATCAATTGATGCATCACAAACAAAAATTTAATACAATCTTGCAATTACTTCATTTATACATAGGAAACATAAGTCTTAATGAGATGTTCCATTTGATGGCTTATGTAATGTGAATGATGGACTCTCAGCTATTCCTTTACTTCCACACTTTGCAATCAAATCTAATAGTGAAATCATAAATGAAATCATAAATGAAATCAAAACAACAAGTACACAAAAATAGAAATCTATACTAATAATTTACAATGAGCTTACCAAGCTGGATCGGTGGCCCTTGCCGATGCCAACATGGAATCTTTTATATCAGAAGATTCTAAATTCTAAGAGACACACAAGATCATTGAATCCAAACTTCCATTGATCTTCAGCAAATGAATTTACAAAAGGAGTTGGTTCAGAAATCCAATTTCCAGCATACAAATTCCTCTCCTTTGGCTTAGAGCCATCACTCAATTTATATGATTTTTACATTACAAATTTGGATCTAGACAATCCATCTAAATCAAAACCATTTTCCATCAATGGAGGTCGAGTACAACCAATTAGCTAATCAAGGAAATGTATTTCCCACGAATCTGGGCATGATCCTGGAATTTCTGGAAAATTGACAATAATTTAGGATGAATCGTTCTCCCTGAACTGGAGGTCCATACGTGTGAGATATTTGGATTCTGGAACAAGATTCTAAATGAAAACACCATTCTGTAAAAAAACCATGTCCCCAAATGTTGAGATTCACTGTCATCGGCCCGAAAATTGAGGAGAAAATCCAGTACCATAATGTTGGTGTTGAAATCATGTAGGTAATTGTTTAGTACCGGAATACACACAGTCACAATCCTGAGTACCAGATTAGGCGCATGACTTGGTACTAGAATAGTGCAGAGTGTGCAGTACCAGAATAGGTGGAGCTTTGGGTACCAGATCAAGACTGCTTCGGATTCAAACGATTAGGATCATACAAAATCAAACATTTAATCAAATTAACTCAAGAAAAACTAAACAAATCATGCATTAATAATAATTTACCTCTTATGCACATGAACAAGGTCACTAAGTGGATTTATGGAGGAAACAATGAAGTATACATTCATAGCATGGGTAGAATAGGCTCAGATAGAGGGTAATATAGGGAATTAGAAGTGTCAAAATGGAGACTCAACATTGTCAATGGAATGTAGGATGTGGTACTGTAGAGGCACCCTCGTAGGTGAATAAGAAATATCCTCGTGCTCCTCTACAATATTGTCGACCTGCTTCTGCTGGACATTAAGGTCTTGGGATGAAGTTGTAGTGGTTGTAGTGACCTTCTATTAACCTTCTAACTAGATCCTAAAGATAAAAAAGTTTGTGTTCTGAGATATTATTTTGTGGCACTATTTTTCTGAGATCAATGAAGTGGCAATAGTTGGACCTACCTTTGGTACCCTGTAGAGATGACCTCCCAAAGAAACAATGAAATTGCAAAGCTGAGACTCATAGATATCATGATGTTTTTGTAAGTTTTAAACATGTGAAGTAAAGTAATGCATACAAATCCTTAAGAAAAACAAAAATTAATCAATGGCTCATACACATAATACACATAGATTTGCACTAGAAACCCTTAACCAGGAGAAAACGAGCCTTCCTTGGTGCCACACCTCTCAACTCTTCATTGTATTAATTTCAACATTCACAATACAATATATCCAAAATATTTGAGGTATTCTTCAGCTACCAAAACCCTAATCCATTAATCCATGATTAATTAAGAAAAGTGCTAAAAATAGCGAAAACCATGCAAAAACAGAGTTCAGGACACTACCTCAAACACACCACATAACTAGGGGGAAATCATGGCCCCCTCTATGCCCCCCCCCC
>JASDQU010440219.1:36584-47548 GCA_032191745.1 Picea mariana | reverse complement strand
TTGTATATATTGTATTGTGAATGTTGAAATTAATACAATGAAGAGTTGAGAGGTGTGGCACCAAGGAAGGCTCGTTTTCTCCCGGTTAAGGGTTTCTAGTGCAAATCTATGTGTATTTTTTTTTTTAAGTAAAAAGAGGTAGTTCCTGTTATATTACTATTGCCAAAGTACATAATTCAAGACTGTAGGTGATGCCAGCTGTCCCGCCTGAGCAGGAAATCGGGACAGCGTGGCATCCATGTCCATGTGTCACACTAAGGACAGAGTTTAACAAAAATTGACAAAATTGGCGTCCTGCCCGAAGGAAACCAGGACTCATGGTCTCAGCATGCAAGCTGGTTATTCTATCTATTGCTAAGACTAACTGATATCTAGCTAGTAAAAGGCAGAGACTGTAATGACAAGACAAAGACCAGAAACAAGTTTGAATCATGAGGGAACCTCTGAGCCACGCTGGTTGGCCTAGGCCTCGGAGTGCCTCCATCGGGCCGGGAACGTGTAGGTGTGTGCGCAGGTCGGGCATTGATTTTTGGTCGATGCTCTGGAGTGTGCTGCAAAAAACATGTCCATCCGGTGATCCAGGCGTTCCAAGCGGAAGATTTGGTCATCCAGCTTGTGCCTAATTTCATAGACCAGTTCTATATACCCCCAGTCAGCTGTCAGAGTCTGCTTTTCTCTGGTATCCTCGTCCTCGTCCTGTGCTCGTTGTCGTTCACGCTCGATGCCTTCTCCCTTCTCCTTGTTGGTGGGCTCTGGGGGAGCCTCCTCTTCCACGTAGCAGGGGGAGTAAGGTCTCTCCGGGTTGGCGTCAGTGGGGTCGGACACCTTGCAATCAGATTGACCTTTGCTGTGAGTACCCAAATTTGTGCTCGGGTTCTAGTTATCTGGTGCTATGTACAGAATATGCCTGGGAGGGCTTGGCAGCCCAGCTTCCGGTATGACCTCCTCCACGTACGCCATTGGAGGTGAACGTGGTCTGGTCTTCCTCCTCCGGGCTGCAATCACCATAGCTCTTTCAAAATTATGCTTTCGTTTGCGTCGAAACTCTGCCGCTTCGAACTTTTCCTTCCGCTTATGCCAAGACTCCTCCGAATACCAAGTCGATCCCCGACGCGACCTCCCTCGGATTCGGAACATAACGGGGTAACTGTGAGGAGTTTGAGTGCCTAACCAGTGCCGTTGCCTCGCCAGAGAGGAAGGAAGGAGGCCACCACTGCTCTGGTTCGACTGCGTGACCAAAGCTTCCCGAAACAAAATGCAATACGAAGTCGCTGCTCGAACCACTAACGCTGATATGAACACCACCGCCATTGTAATGGCATTAAACCTTGGCATTAATCATTGCTACATAGTTCTCTGGTGAGGGGTACCCTTCGCTCGCGCGAGGGGCCTCATCGTGAGGGTTCTCCTGCTCGAATTCATGTGGTTTAATGGCGGGGATATTGCGAGCCGGTGGATGCATTAATGCACCGTCCCGGCTCGCTGCCACATGGCTCTAACGCGCCACCTATCACCCCATCCGGGGAGCAAATCTATGTGTATTATGTGTATGAGCCATTGATTAATTTTTGTTTTGCTTAAGGATTTGTATGCATTGCTTTACTTCACATGTTTAAAAATTACAAAAACATCATGATATCTATGAGTCTCAGCCTTGCAATTTCATTTTTACTTTGGGAGGTCATCTCTACAGGGCACCAAAGGTAGGTCCAACTATTGCCACTTCATTGATCTCAAAAAAATAGTGCCACAAAATAATATCTCAAACCAGAAACTTTTTTATCTTTAGGATCCAGTCATAAGGTTAATAGAAGGTCACTACAACCAATATAGCTTCATCCCAAGACCTTAATGTCTAGCAGAAGCAGGTCGACAATATTGTAGAGGAGCATGAGGATATTTCTTATTCACCTACGGGGGTGCCTCTACACTACCACATCCTACATTCCATTGACAATGTTGGGTCTCCATTTTGACACTTCTAATGCCCTATATTACCCTCTATCTAAGCCTATTCTACATATGCTATGAATGTATACTTGACTGTTTCCTCCATAAATCCACTTAGTGACCTTGTTCATGTGCATAAGAGGTAAATTATGATTAATGCATGATTTGTTTAGTTTTTCTTGAGTTAATTTGATTAAATGTTTGATTTTGTATGATCTTAATCGTTTGACTCCAAAGAAATCTTGATATGGTACCCAAATCTCCACCTATTCTGGTACTACACACTCTACACTATTTCGGTACCAAGTCATGCACCTAATCTGGTACTCAGGATTGTGACTGTGTGTATTCCGGTACTAAACAGTTACCTACAGGATTTCAACACCAACATTTTGGTACTGGATTTTCTCCTCAATTTTCGGGTTGATGACGATGAATCTCAACATTTGGGGACATGGGTTTTGTCCAAAGTGGTTTTTTCATTCAGAATATTGTTCTAGAATCGAAATATCTCACACGTATGGACCTCCAGTTCAGGGGGAACGATTCATCCTAAATTATTGCCAATTTTCCAGAAATTCTAGGATCATGCCCAGATTCGTGGGAAATACATTTCCTTGATTAGCTAATTGGTTGTACTCGAACTCAATTGATGGAAAATGGTTTTGATTTATATGGATTTTCTAGATCCAAATTTGTAATGTAAAAATCATATAAATTGAGTGATGGCTCTAAGCCAAAGGAGAGGAATTAGTATGCTGGAAATTGGATTTTTGAACCAACTCCTTTTGTAAATTCATTTGCTGAAGATCAATGGAAGTTTGAATTCAATGATATTGTGTGTCTCTTAGAATTTAGAATCTTCTAATATAAAAGATTCCATGTTGGCATCGGCAAGGGCCACCGATCCAGCTTGGTAAGCTCATTGTAAATTATTAGTATAGATTTCTATTTTTCTGTACTTGTTGTTTTGATTTCATTTCTGATTTCACTATTGGAATTGATTGCAAAGTGTGGAAGTATAGGAATAGCTGAGAGTCCATCATTCACATTACATAAGCCATCAAATGGAACATCTCATTAAGACTTATGTTTCCTGTGTATAAATGAAGTAATTGCAAGATTGTAAGATTGTATTAAATTTTTGTTTGTGATGCATCAATTGATTTTGAAGAGTGTGCAAAATTAGATAAGAATTTCTTGCAAGTTTGAAGTGGTTTGTTACAAGAAATAGGATCAAACTTCATCTCTCACCTTCATGCACCATATAATGAAGTTTCTCAATCATATTCACTATTTCTTGTATTAAATAAGGTTTGATTAGAATTGATAGGGTTATGATTGATTTCTTTATAAGAGTGGATAAAGTGGATTGTTGATTGTTGTTTCAAATGCTACAGGGAACAAGATATTAAGTTCATCTCTTCATTTCATGAGCCTCTAATGAATAGATTTTTCACCTAAGAAAGAACCTTTCGGTTCACTATCTGCTTGAGAAGTTTTGTTATCAGTTTTCTCTTCTAAGTTTGGAGTGGTATTGTTGAAGTGTGCCTAGATTTGCTTGCTAGTTGTTGTTAAGAGTAGCAGCTACAGATAACTAAGTCAAAGTCCGTATTTCCACTTCATCAGGGATGATTTTAAGGATGGAAATTTATTTTAAAATGTAGGAACCTTGGCGAATCTTACTAATCCTTCATATGCAAACTAAAAAATGTTTGCAATATTTTTGTAAAAATATTCAAATTTCTAAGGATTTTATATAGTTTGTATAAAATTTTGGCGATTTTTAAGGTAAAATAATTCTATCCTATAGAATTTGGGCGAATCATTTTTAGAATAGCGAATCTTTTTTTGGGAAAAACCATGGAAAATTAGCCCATGAGCGAAATTTAGCCCCTAAAATCATCCATGCACTTCATGAGCTTGTAAATGGGCAAGGCATTATCTAAGCAAAATCTTTTGAGTGCATGATTGCAAGTTTTGCTTTCTAATTTTTGAATTGTGTGAAGAGTGTTATATTTGAAAACAGAGTATTTTGTTATTGATGGTTTTCTTATCTAAGCTATACTAAACAGAAATAGGAACCTATCTGTTATCAACACATATAGTGCATCAACTCTACTGATTACGAATCTTGGTCGATAATTTATGTTTGGTAATATATTATGCAAATAATTGCACCAACAGACATGGTTCCTAATGCTCCCTTACCCAATGGTCCAATCTATTGATTCTCCCTTCCATAGAATGAGATTCTTCCATATGTTCATCATAACTCTATTGGTCATGATCCTTTTCAGGTGTGCTTGGGTGTATACAAATCCACTTCCATATTTTTATTAGTGTCAACTTTTTACAAATCCACTTCTATCTTTTTATTAGTACCAAAGCAGGTAATATAGAAATTGGTTAGGTCGATCAAACATAGTTGACCTGGATTTATTTTAAAAAATCCTCCAATTTTATAAAGTTTTTTTTTTTTTTAATTTATTAAAGTGAATTTTTTTAATTTAAAAACTTTTTTTAGTTTTTTTTAATCTAAATATTTATCTTGTGATTGGTCAAAGAGCGTGATATTACTAAATAGCCCTTCTTTGACATAACATTTCTTTAAAAAAAATTAATACAAATATATTGACTAAAGAAGAAGTAGTTATATTGAAATATATATTGACTAAAAATAAAAAGGCCCCAAATGAACCAATCCATTTTTTTTTTACAGGAGGTGCGAGGACTAGAAAAAATTCAGTGAAAAGGAAAATTTCAAACCATTGTGCACATGCACAACAATAGAACAAAATATGACCCCCTTAAATTAAAAGGCATCATAACAAATTACATAGGAAAAACAATATTTAATGTAGGGGGTGTCATGTTGCACTCTGCATTTTGCATGCTCTTGAACAAATTAGAATACCTACCACTAAGAAACAAAAACTTGGATAAACTGACAAAACGCTACATACAACATTTTGTTGTGCTAGTTGATAAGGAATCCCTTGTTTGCTCAAGGTTCTTGTACCAAATTGATAAATGATTGCGAGAAATAAAACATAGCCCAACAAAATATTTTAGAAATATTGATATAATATCATGTGGGGACTTTATATAGCAAAACCTGTCAAAGATTCTCTGATATTTGAAAACAGAAAGTTGAACGAGGAGATATTATCATACACTTTTTCGCAAGAAAAAATGAAATGCTATGAATTGCACATGCCGATGCGTCAAAGAGACAAAGATTTAATCAGCCTTTTCAAGAAAATGAGATTAGATGAGTAGTCTAATGACAACATAGAATACATAAATTTCATTGATATAGATCACCACCAATAGAGCCACTATTTTCATATTTATTTTACAAAATCAAAGATGTGAAGAGACAAAGATTTAATCAGATTTTTCAACAAAATGATATTGAATGAGTAGTCTAATGACAACATAGAATACAAATTTCCATTGCTATAGATCACCATCAATAGATCCACTATTTTCGCATTTATTTTACAAAAGAAAAGATGTGAAAAGACATAGTGAACAAATTATTATACTAGTAGATGAAGAATTGATAAGTCTTGAAGCATTTGACGAAGTTGAAAATAGTCAAGAAAAATTTGGAACTTATGACAGGGAAACTACCTTTCCATCAAAAATACTAGTAGAGAAATCTCCTAGTTGAGATATATGTCATAAACTACAACATAGAAAATGACCTTGTCAATGGTGTTGATGGAGCTTTGAAGAGTTATTCAAAGGGAAAAAAAGAATTGGATGTTATTTTGGATAGAAATTTTCGATTCAATTGTTGAAAATTTGCAAAGAGAAAAATTCCAAAATTATATGACAAAAATATTTCACCAAGTTGGACACCAATATTTCGAATTCCAAAGCCATTTCCATTCTCTAGAGGAAATAATCAAACTACAATACAAAAAYAATTCCYAATACARCTAGATTGYRCTAGAAMAATACACAAAKCACAYAGATTGAMTTTARAYAAGMTTCCATTTGATCCAAGAAACATTAGAATACATTGATCAATATACACAACTTTATCGCAAKTAAAAACCATGAATTCATTGTTTCTAATCTAAAAATTAACATCGGAAAAATTTTGTGTCAATAAAAAAGTAATTGCATAAATGAAACTATTATTTGCAAATGGATCATGGAAATTAGACTATGTGCAAAGGTAAATCACATGTTCCAATAGACTTTCATTTGTAACTGTGAACACATGTAGTCTACATTCACACCTTGATGAAATTCTACAAGATGAAGAATTTATAAGCAATATGATCCTCTGTTTCCAAGGGACACCAACAAATTTTTTACCAAGCATAAGCAAATTTTCAAAATTCAATTTTAATGCAACATACTATGTCCATGGTGTCCTTTCTTCTATAGAAAGAAACATAGACATAATTGCAATAAAAAAACTTTTCAATAACGAAGTTGAACTTGTTATGTCATAGGTGTATGTCTAACAACATATTTTGCATGATGAACATATATCTTTCTCCATTTACATCTGTCTCAATAATCATTGAAACAATTTCAATGACCAAATTACAAATGCTTCATAGTGATTGTATGATGCAAACCCCCACCACCTCCTAGGGCTTGCGTGACCTCCCGGTCTAGGATCGTTCATGTAGGATCTAAAATAGATCTTAGATCCCTACTGGATCCCTTCTTAATGAAAATAGGCCCTTTAAATTCTTGTGCATGTCCAAGAAACCCACGATTGCTTTTAGTCTAATCCCCCTTTCTCTTTAGAATCAAATGCAGACTCTAGCCCCCCTTGTTTTGGTGGAAATCACATGTGACCACGGGCTTAAAATTGGAAGCCTAGTTGACAGGTGCTACTTTAGCACTCCGGAGCTTCAGGCTTCGGGAATCCTATCTTCATCACCTTCCAAAACCTCTGAACTCACGAATCAACGAACACTCGAACAATTACGGGATCAATAGTCCACAGTCTGTGAACTGATCTATGACTCACAGAATAATTTGGAGCTCTGGGATTTGGGATTTTCCCCTGCTCCAACACGCAATTCCCCCAAATACGCAAACTTTAAACTAGCAGATTAGATGACTGGCGTCCGCCTAGGATCAACGATTCGTGCTTACTCAGGGCTTCAGACTTTAGAGCTCTTCACATCCTAAACTGCATGCCCTCCCGAATTTGTGAATGTTGAACTTCCAGATAGCTTGGGGATCAACGGTCCTGCTTTGTCTGAGATCTATGGTCTAGAATTACTTTGGGCTTCGGGACTTCAAATCTTTCCACACCTTGAACCAAACTTCCTTCCAGAGTTCCGAACTCTGAACACACGAAGGAATTTGATCAATGGTCCATGCCTCCACACCAAAAAACAATCAAGATAGACTCTGGCCTTTGGGCCTTCAGCGATTTTTGACCCAAAATAAATCACACCCAAATTCCTCTAGAGTGTCAAGTCTCTGAACACACGATCTGTCACCATGTACACCCGACACCAATGGTATGGATCCACTTCGGGGTTTGGAACTTTGGGAGTTCTCTCCCCTTACACAACAACATTCTAGTTCTTCCGGACTTCCAAACTTCCGATCCACACTCAATATGATGACACGTGGCCTTATAACCAATGCTCAAGATTAATTTTGGACTTCGAGACCTCGGGAAACTTGCTTCCTCCGCAACGCACACCTCAAAACTGTAGAAATCGTGGAGTCCGAAGGACTTAAAGGTTTATCAGTCATGCACCTTACCTGGATCCAACAATTTTATATTCTTGCATTCAGATCCGACGATTGGGACCTATTCTCCTTACCTACGCGCTCCTCTTCTTGTCCAGACTTAATCTAACAACCCATATTGAATCTAACAACCAATCCAATGGTTGTTAAGGCTCCTCCTCTGTTGAAACTTCACTTTCCTTCCAATGAAGGATTTCTCAAATTTTCTCAAAGGCTTGGCCTTTTTTGTACTTCTTCTGTAGGGCTGAATCCTTGGCATTTGCGTGCATTTTGGAAAATGCTACTCCTCCCGAGCTTGTTCAACACTTCAGATGAAGTGTGAGCGCACCCTTGTGCTTCTCTCACATCCTTGGAATTAGAGACTCCTCTCCTTAGGCACCCCTTGCATAGGCCTTGTGCGTACTTGTGCTATCTCTCCTCTGAGCTTGTAATTACTCGAACTTCAATGGTTTGTTGACCCCTTTTATCCTCCAAACGACTTATTGTGCCCTCCTGGTACTCACATTCTCTCTTTTGAGATTGCAAACACCGTCATAGTGTTCCTTCAGAACTCTTCTGGTCGTCTGCTCTCTCCCTTCTAAGATTCACCAACACTTTAACAGTATGTTGGCTCGTGCATTCCATGCACTCAGTTCTTCTGAGTCCTGAACTTGGAAGACTCACCTATGCACTCATTTCACTTTCTCTCAGAGTATTCAATAACTATGATGTGCAATCCTTGCACAACTTTCCCTTATGAGCTTAATACTTGTTCTGGTGTGCCCACCTGGCATGCTCTTCACAGAAATCCTGAATGAGTTCTTGTGCACTCCTTTCACAGGCCTTTTAGAGTTTTATAACAACTCTAAGGTGCACTCCTTGCATAGTCATGAGAGCCTAGAACACTCAGAAAACTATAGACATAGAATTATATCTATTCCTGCAAAGGGAATATGCATACATGCACTAACAAAATTCATAACCATACACAGTAAACATTCAGAAAGTAAACATATTCATTACACGGATAAACACACATAGAATCATATGCATGGAAATCTACTTTTGTATTAAATCTGAATGATCTTTACAATGTGTACAAGACTGGATTGCAATATAGTCTCAGTTCTTTTTCTCAACAACTACTCACACAACCAACCCCTTATGGGCATACATTACATACATTTATACATGAGGGGGCTTCTCAAGCCTTCCCTCCTGTTGGCACGGGGCAGACCCGTGGTTCAATGCTTCAACAATGCACCAACAAAACCCTAACTACCGACCCTTTCGACAACACCTACAAAGTAGATGAAGTCTCACCCGAGGTAGAGGCAGGGGTGGCTGTAGGACTCTAGTGTATACAACCTAGTTGGGACACAAATCTATGATTATAATACCTTAGAAGAGCACTTATCATTTATCATTCATTAGCAGTTAACCATTATTCACAGTGCAGATTAACCCTAATTACAAAGCATTATAGTATTTAATCAGATCTAACACATCCAAGCACTTAGCATACATAAGTAGATCAAAGCTAGCATTCATTTACATTACTAATCACTAATCTATCTAAGAATATGTTATTTCACTAAGACTAAATCATATGAACAAAAAAACCATAAGCAAAAAGAAACCATAACACAGGATATACGTGGTTCACCCCCAGCCTGGGGCTACATCCACCAACTCTTCTTCTCTTTATTATCTTCATTCAATCATCTACATCCACAGAACCATAAAATCCTACTCTGCATAGGACAAGAGATATGCGTGCACCTTGCCAGATCCTCCTTCCCCAAGCTAGGTTACAACACAAAGCCTCCTTACAACTACTTGCACTTATCCCTGCAAGTTCTCACCACACAATCATGCACAAAGCCGATTTGATCACATAGATCCAACTACTATCTCAATTTCTACTTCACGTAGTTATCTATTTATATATTACAAAGGGGGCTTAAACATGGGTAAACCCATGGGCCGACATCCCATTCCCATTACATAAACCCTAATCCCAAAAATTCCCTAAAAAGGGGTCGAGATCCCGCGATCTCCGCTTCGACTTGTGCTCCACCTTTGACCAGCCTGTCGAAGTCCCAAAATAGGTCAAACATGACCAAGGATCTCCAAAACTTGGTCAAGGGCCAATAGGCCCCCAACATTCACATGTGACTCATCCCGAGTCACTCTGCTCTTGGTAATTTTGCCTCAAAATCCTCGAGCTGCTTCGAACTGCTACTTTGCCAAGGCCTCCTGCTCAACGAGTTCCTGAATAAATGTCTCATTCATAGGTCCTTCTAAGCATTGTTCTACCGAAGTGACTACTTGTTCCAAGTCGGATCCTCGACCTTCAATCTCCTTGAAAAGTAGGTAAGTTGCATCTTGGATTGGCTGGAGATTCTGAGTTACTTCCATGAATCTGCTTTGTATAGCATGGACCTATTGTTGAGCTGCACATTGTTCTTGGGATCTTTTCATCCTCTCAACTATTGAAAGGAGTTTCAACTGCGCTTGTATGGTTTCTGCTTGATGCTTTACCTCCTGGAGCTATGACTCCAGTGTCTTTAGTTCGGGGTACTTGATAGGTCACTCATAGTTCTACGCACTACAATCACTTAGTTGTTTACATTCCATGGAGAAGGCCTTGATTCTCTCAACTATGCTCCGAGCAGTTGCTTCTATCTAGTCTCGCACATCCTACGGAGTGCTTGGCATTGTTTGTAGCTCTAGATCTACTATTCTCCATTGAAGATGTTGAATGGATTTAACAAGATTTGCCACTTGATTCTCCACTAGATCTTCCTCCATTTTCTTTAAGCCCATCACATAGTGAAGTGCTCTACGGACTGCTTCTTTGGACTTCAACCCGCTTCATGAGAAACTGTTCTTTCTCCTGCTGGATTTGTGCTCTATCTTCTTCGAACTTCATTTGGAGGGCAGCCTTCTCATGTTGCAAAACTTGAAGTTGCTCTATCACTTCCTCTTATGCTTACTTTAGGGCCACTATGGCCTGTTATTTTTCTTCCTAGACACAGTGAAGGTGAGCTTTGGTTGCATTGGCTATCCTGTGGATTTGGGCAGGCTCATCTCCCAAATCTGTTTCTTGCGATGGCGGGGGTGCAGTGGACAGTGCACGACTGGATTGAAGGGATTGTTGGACACCTCTTAGCTCTGTCTCAATTCTATCATACATAGATTCTTGTTTTTCTTCAGTTATCTACAAAATATCTTCTGAGGCGTCTGATACAGCTGTGATAATGAAGTCGAAGTCATCGACTGTGAGC